>AFRA01000019.1:0-104887 GCA_000223055.1 Claviceps fusiformis PRL 1980
TAATTAATTCTATATAATATTATTTATAATAATAAGTTTTTTAATAGTCTTTAGAAAGGGGAGGTAGAGAGAGTGTATAGGGCATAGTAGTAAGCTTACCTAAGAGTTAGTCACGTGCGCGCGCAATTAGAGTGGAGCAACTCTCAGGTGAACTAGTTGAACAACCCTCATGTTATCTATAGCCTCAGAAATAGGCTCATGGCCTCTTCTCCACATCAAGCCACTGTGCACCCCTCCAAAGAACAAAAGAAAAGGCCCAACGCCCACATAACTTGCCTCTCTGAAAATATAATACGAGACAAGGAGATTCAAATAAATGCCTCCACAGCCAGACTACTCCGTCTACCTCGTCACGGACTCGACGCCCGCCATCCTCGCCGACAAGCACCTGCCCACCGTCGTCGAGGCGTCTCTTCGCGGCGGCGTCACAGTGGTACAGTACCGCGACAAGGAGGGCTGCAAGCAAGATGTCATCGCCATGGCAAAGGTGCTGCATCGCCTGACGCAACAGTACGGCGTGCCGCTGCTGATCAATGACCGGGTTGATGTGGCGGTTGAGGTTGGCTGCGAGGGCGTGCATATTGGTCAGGACGACATGGGTTCGTGGACATGATGAGATATTGCACATGCTTGATTCTTTCTTACCCCGTTTTTTTTTTTTTTTTTTTTTAAAAAAAAAGTAATCTTGAGAGATATAATCAAGATGAGAAATCATTACTAGAAGAAAAATAAAGCAAAAGAAAGAAAGAATCTGACATTGTGCATCTTTGAGACTATAGACATCCATCAAGCGAGGCAACTTCTTGGACCGGACAAGATCATCGGCGTGACGGCCAGTTCTCAGGAAGAAGCGCTCGCGGCATGCGCTGCCGGAGCAGACTATCTTGGACTGGGAACCGTCTATGCCACTGCAACGTATGGCTCATTCAGCTCTTCCTGGGCATAACCACAAGCGTCTGTGTGTCCGTGGGATGGTGTTGAAGAATGAACACGTTCTCCCCCCCTCTTTTCCTTCCCTCCATCCACAACGATATGTTGTATTCTAACTCGTATTCGCGTCATCGCCGCTTGCTTGAAACAGGAAAAAGGACACCAAATGCATTATTGGTCCCTCTGGAGTGCGCGACATCCTCGACGCCCTCCATGAAGCAGGCTATTCCTCCACTCCGACCGTCTGCATCGGCGGCGTCAACACCTCCAACACGGCTACTGTTCTCTCGCAGAGCGCCTCCCCGCACAAGAGTTTGGACGGCATTGCGGTCGTGAGCGCTGTCATCGCCGCGGACGACCCGGCTGCCGCGTCGAGAGACTTGCTGGGGCAGGTCATCTGCGCCAAGATACCGCATGTTGTTGCCGCAGTGGACAGGAAGACGCCCTTGTCGCATAACATGACCAACTTGGTGAGCTTGACTTCCTTTATGGGGGCCAAGTCGTAGAATTTGCTCCCGCTTCTTTTTTTTTTTACCCAACTCCTTTTCAATCAAGTCAGCAGATATCGAGCATATAAACCACGCTGACAGGCATGTTCTGCCTCCCATGTAGGTCGTCCAGAACTTTGCCGCCAACGTGGCTCTCTCTATAGGCGCCAGTCCCATCATGGCCAACTACGCTGAAGAAGCCGTCGACCTGGCAAACCTGGGCGGCGGCGCTCTTGTCATCAACATGGGGACTGTCACCCCCGAGGGCATCAAGAACTATGTTCAGGCTCTGACGGCGTACAATGCGGCTAAGAGGCCCGTCGTTCTCGACCCAGTAGGGTAAGGCTACCACGTTGTTTGTTTCCTTTGATTTTTGTCCCCTATTTCTTGGTAGAAAGAAGGAAAGACAACCGCTTTTCTTCTTCTTTTCTTCTTCTTGTACTCCTCCTTTTAGGAGGAAGAAAGCATTAAAAAAAAGGAAAAAAAAATATCTCATCTCACCTTATCTCTTCTCCCAGCGCCGGAGCCACATCCGTACGCCGCTCCGCCGTCAAAACCCTCCTCTCCTCAGGCTCCTTCACCATCATCAAGGGCAACCAATCCGAGATACAGACCGTGTACGGCGGGCCGCCCATCATCCAGCGAGGCGTCGATTCCTCCTCCCCACCACTTAGCATATCCCAACGCGCCACCCTCGTCCAGTCGCTCGCCCGCCAGAGACAATGCGTCGTGCTCCTCACGGGACCGACTGATCTCGTCAGCGACGGGAGGCGAGCCCTCCGCGTGGACAACGGCCACCCACTTCTCGGCGAGGTGACCGGGACGGGATGCACGCTTGGCACGGCTCTGAGTGCCATGGCCGCGGCCTACGAGGCGGATGCGCTGGTGGCGGCCGTGGCAGGCACAGTCATGTTTGGCGTGGCCGCCGAAAGGGCCGCGGGGAGAAGCCACGTCCGGGGTCCGGGGTCTTTTGTTCCTGCGTTTCTGGATGAGCTATACGGGATCCGGACGGAGACGGCGCAGGGAAACGTACAGTGGTTGGCCATGGCCAAGGTTGCTGTTGTGGAGGTTGAAGAGTAGGAGGAAGGAGAGTTGAGGGCCCGACAAGCCTATCATTATCAATATAGGTTGTGTAACAGGAAAAAATATATGTAAGCGAATGAATACATTCCAGTAAGGTGAACGGCGTCTGGAGCTATTCATTTCCGTGCCACTTTACTCTACAAAACCGAACGAGGCATATCCGAGGCAATGAAAACAGCGCCAAACTATCTTACACTAAACTAAAATGTGGAATCAGGGGATATCAATATACGCTAATGCATAGGCCGTGCTTTTTTTATGCCTTTGCTCCGGTTTCCATGGTCCCATAGAGAGCAGACAACAAAAAAAGGAAAAGGAAAGGAAGAGGAAGAGGAAAAGGGAAAAGGGAAAGACCAAAAAAAAAAGAAAGAGAGAAAAGTAGAGGAACAAAGGATAAAAAGGAAAGAAAGATGATAAAAACACGAGGATAAAATAAAGAGAAAAAAAAAAGGATGAAAAACAAGGGGTGAATAAATAAAGGAAAGAAAACGCCAATGATTCGTTCTTGTGTCCATGAACCCGCCCAATCCTGGACTCCATTTTGGAATTACATAACCGCCACGACGCGTCTCTATATGTAAGTTGATGTTATCATTTCTAAACAGCCGTTTCGTTGGATATGCGTGATTATGACAATTCCGCTTTTTTTTTTGGTAGAAACCATTGGTAGAAATCCAAATATTGTCCTAGTTGGTTCTGTGCCAACGTCGACACCGTGGGTCTATGTAGCCAGGTCGATGAGGCCGAGCCCCTCGCCAGTAGCCCACGGCGTGCCTCCAACAACTTGTCGCCAGGCGCCGTTGTCGCCCGTGCCGTCGCCCATGCCGTCGCCCATGCGGAGAGCCGAACCGCCGCTGAGATGCATACTGACGAGCCCCTGCGCAGTCCTCATGAGCCGTACCAGACGCTCGAGGGGATCCTCGATGGCGCACCGGTCGGGAGATAATAAGCCACTCCTGCGCTGGTCAATCACATCGTTGATATGGCTGATTTGCCTGTCGAAAATGGTCAACATGTCGAGTTTCTGGATGATGCTGTGCAGGTCCCACCCGGGGAGCTCGAGGGTGAGAAGCTTGATGCCCGTGATGAGCGTGTAGGCCATGTCGGAGGCCATGATGATCAAGAACTGAGGCCCTTCCACTTCTGGTTTTGCAAATCGGATTTCAAAGAATTCGTTGAGAGATTTGATGCACGACCAGAGGAGTTGTAGACGGTCCGACACTTGCATGTTTTTGGGATGGCATCGTGGGTCGGAGATGGCCAGGTCTTTGAGGAGGGTCTCGGCGACGGCGATGTGGCATAACAAGGTTGCTAAGGGAAAAAAAAATTAGAAAGACCGTACACTGACGTCAAAGGCATATATGGACTTGACGTAATACATACAGCTATGGGCTAGACGAGGTGGTATCGACGCGCGAAAGGTATCCAACTGATCTTGGAATGACTGTATTACCATGATCAGAGGAAGAGACATGGGAGGAGCCATGCCGTTGCCTGTCATGGTCATGGAGATGGTCTGTGCGAGTTGTTGAATCTTGACAAGTTGGATGAGATATTCGTCGGAGGGGTATTCCATGGTAGCCTCGATGACCTTGAGGCAGTAGTCGAGCTGGTTTGTGTTCATCAAGACGTCTGGTTTCTTATTGGTCGTGAAGACGCTGTTCATAAGCCCCGTTAGAATGGTGAAACTTTTCTGCAAACTTCTTTTGGAGCCGGGAGGCCAACGCAACATGGAGCAAGTGGAAAAAAAAACGTACGTCGTGTTGAGATAATACGCGCCAGCGTATGCTCGGAGGTGGTCAAGCCGGCCGTACTTGGTGTCTTCACCTTGCGATCCGTACGACATGGCACTCAGGTTAACGCACATGGACCTGGCCAGAAACAGCAGGTTGGTAACCTGAGGGCTCTTCAAGGCAAAGTACCACCTAAGTATATCTAGTCAGTCTCGCTCCCGTCCAGTTCACTTTTCCTTTTGTACAAAGCATCTCAGACTCGCACAATGTGATAGATACATACCACCCAATAAGAAGCTCCATAGCCTGGAGCATATCCAGACTTCTAGACCCATCCACAATCAATGCCTTGCCGATATCTGCCAATAATTCCTCGCCGAGCTTGCTTTGTCTGGTAGAGTCGAAGATGCTTGCGCTGAGCATGACGGCCTTCCAAACTAACGGGCGCTGGGAGCGCAAGTCGATGGATGACATTTCCCGGGGGATAAGGACGAATGGGAAGAGTTCGGCAAATATCTCTCGATACACCATGAGAAGCATCTCTCCTTCCGAGGGGAGGGGCCACGGCGATTCCAGCTCCTTCATGATTTCGGGACTCCACGCTGATTCTTCGTGCCCGTCATCTCCGGTCGGACTGGGCGAAGGGAACAGATGCTCAAACGAGTACATGTCAGATCTCTCGGCAGGTCTACATAGCCTTGATGTGGGCGACGAGGCCGCGTTGCTACCAGACGCATTGCTACCAGACGCATTGCTACCAGACGCATTGCTACCAGACGCATTGCTACTAGACACATTGCTTGGCTGAGCACCTTCGAATTGGGACGACAGCTCATTGAGTCTCTTCTCGAGCTCAGCAACCCGGGATCTCTTAGGTCTCTTCTTTACACGCGGAGGCGCAGGTGGGCGGGAAAAGCAATCCTTTTTCAGTCTGTAACATCTGTTTTTATGTACGTGTGAGTGATTTGTTCGGCAGGCACTGAAGTCAGGATAGAGGAAGTGGGCAGCCACAGGTATAGTGCAAGCAACATGTGGAATGCGACAGTCCCTTCAGGGAGAGAACATCATGGAAGATACCTAATGAACCGCTTACCTTTCGCATTTGTCTCCCCCGTCTGTTCTGGGAATGCACCGAGCTTTCGCCTTGGCACAGGTCGTACAAGCTTTGGGGCCTTTGTGTGTTGGTTGCATATTGGTTTCGGTCTTTGGAAGCTGAGTGCACGGGATCGACGGCAACGTTCTCGAGTCGATGAATCGATATCTGGTGTAAATATGCATATATATATATAGATCTGTGTATGTATATTTCTGTGTGTTCGGGACTGTGCTGTGTCTGATGAGCGAGCGGCGTCTGTGTAGATATAAGTCGAAGACGCCAGTTTGATTAGATCCGGGTCCAACGCTGTTTCGTCGTAGGTCACCGGCACATCATGTCGTCGGCGATCAAAAACCCGGAGTGAAGGTGGTGAGAAAGAATCCAATCGCTTGCAGAGTAAAACAACGGCGTAGCGAGGCCAAAAAAAAAAAAAAAGATAGGCTCAAGGGGCAAGAACAAAAAAGAAAAAAAAAAGCTATCAATGTCCAGACGACGGTCCCTCTCGGCAATCGTCAGCGAACTCCCAGCGCAAGGGTCTCAATGACATTACAATTTACGCTCCGCTTGGAGCCTCTGCCGCAAGAGACTGCCGCCACCCATGGCCCATCGATGGGTTGTTGCATGGTTTGTTTCCTTCTTGGCCCACCGCACTATTTCCATCAGCAGCAGTCCATGCGCCAGCTCGTGAGTCGCGACTGGCAGACAGCTGGCAGAGGCTGGCAGACAACCGGCAGACAGTGGGCGACCGACGGACAGGGAGCCGCCAGGGACTGGAGGCGGACCATCAAGTTGCACCGCGCCTCCGTTCCGCGAGGGTTCCTGGCCACGAACCAATCAGCGTGCGGCCTGACGGCGAGGATATCGTCCCACAACGCCACTCAACGTGCCACGTCCATCGTCTCAAGATCCGTATTCTTAATTACCAAATTAATACATGTCTGGTCTGGTATCAATCACTCCGCATGTATTGCCCTTCTGCGATGTGAGCACAGTGCCTTGCATTAGCTCCCCTTGTCTCCTCGCCATTGTCATTGCCACTCCGCCCCCTTATATTTGTCTTTTTTTATATTCTTATCTTTTCACACGTTCCATCACATGTCGATGTCCCTGTTTTGCAGCCTCGAGGTAACGGGACGCAATGGGATGAAGTTTCGAGAGCTTACGAGATAAACTACTTCCATACCCAGGTACCTGACCAACAACACAATTTACCTACCTACCTACATACGTTGTACTTACATCCAACATCCCATCCCCCTCAAACCTTGCTGGCTTCCGAGCCAGACAAACCTTGTAGTCCTCACATGCTCCAGAGCTAGTATCTAGCGGTTCAATACTTGGTGCAGCCAAGTCGACGGATCACTTAGTCAAAGCACTACCCCATCTTCCCCATACTCTGAAATCCGCTGATGGACGAACTAGTTTTCTAGTGTGCTTGTTTCGTTCTTTCATGTTGTTGCCCGGGACTCTAAAGCGTCCGAGCCACCTGGTTTCTCTAAACCTACTCGGGGTCAAGGCATGATTAGCACCAACTAACATTTTCAATCAATCATGCGGGCTCACGACGGGTCTTTCAGGGAGACAAGTCACTCGGGGATGTGGCAATCGACAATGGTCAAGACCTGAGCCTGAGCGCTAATTGCAAACCGCAAGAAAAAGCTTCGGCCAGATTGTGTTTGTTAATTACTAGTATGCCCATGCCGTAAACTTGTGACGTTTCATGCGCAACGAATCTGACGTCCGGAATAGGGACGTATCTTTTATTCTTGTTTACAACTAGACGTGGCGGGGCAGAAAACGGTATTTCGGACATGTGCTATCCAAATGCCAGCCAGATTATCCCATTCAAGAGTAACCAACTCGAGCACATGAGGTCAATTTGACGACAAAAGCGACTTACTGCAGCATCATATATGAAGAATCTAGATGCTTCCATAATTCATCGCTCGGTTGAGCATATTCTTACTGTGCGGTAAGGCGACCAAAAACTCCTGTGCTGTTTCTGCCATGGCATTCAAGCAGAGCTTCAGTGAAACTGCTGTTTGCGCGCCCGTTCGCCTTTATCTCTTTGGCCGCCTCCTCAATGCCCAACTGTCTATCCGTCCACAGAGGCTCTTCTATCTTGCCTTGCTCTCCAACCCCGATGAATCCACCTTCAGCAGCCCATTGCGATGTGCGCTTAATGCCGAGCCGGGTCCAGATCTGGTCAACAGCTTCCACGAGCTCATCACGGTATTCTTTTGTGTGTCCCGGTGTGGGAGTTACGCGTAGCCGCTCCTGGCCAACGGGAACCGTCGGATAGTTGATTGACTGTACGTAGATTTGATAATCTTGAAGAAGCATGTCGGACGCAGCCTTGGCCAGCTCGGCATTTCCAACCAGAATGGGAATAATGTGAGATGGGTTGGGAATGACGGGAATGTCGCGATTGTTGAGTTCCTCCTTAACAGCACGCGTGTGCAGTTGCTGCAGCTTCCGATCGCCGTCATACTCCATCTGATATTCGATGGATGCCTTGGCGCCAGCCATGGTGGCTGGAGGAAGCGATGTGGTAAAAATGAATCCGGGCGCAAGGGATCGGATCATGTCCACCAATTTTCCACTGCCTGCGATGTAGCCTCCCACACACCCGTAAGCCTTGCCCAGCGTGCCTGTGATGATATCAATGCGGTCCATGATGGTATCTCGAGTTGAGCCCTTCTGATGAGCTTCCCAGTCAAGATGCTCGGCCACACCAGCGCCCTGGGGCCCGTACATGCCGACAGCATGAACTTCATCCAAAAAGGTAATGGCACCGTATTTGTCGGCCAAGTCACAAATCGCTTCGATGGGGCCGATGGAACCACACATGCTGTACACGGACTCGAAAGCGATAATTTTGGGTACATGAAGCGGCAACGAGGCAAGCTTGGCTTCGAGATCCGCCACATCGTTGTGCTTGAAGACAATCTTCTTTGTGCCTGAATGACGGATACCTTGAATCATGGACGCATGATTCAAGCTGTCAGACAAGATGACGCAATCTGGCAGCTTGCTGCCTAGTGTCGCAAGGGTTGCGTCGTTGGCGACGTAACAAGAGCTGAACACAAGAGCAGCTTCTTTGGCATGCAGCCTGGCCAGCGTACTTTCGAGTTCGACGGCGTGTCTATTGTGTCCCGATATGTTTCTGGTGCCGCCGGCACCGGCGCCGTACTCGTCCAATGTCTTCTTCATCGTATTGAGGACCCTCTCGTTTCGGCCCATGCCAAGATAGTCATTGGCACACCAAACCGTGACTCGTTCGTCCTTGTTTGACATGTGGGCCCGAGGAAACTCCTTGGCAAGGCGGTTGATGTTGTTGAAATATCGGTACGACTTGTCCTTGTGCTTTTTGTCCAGCTCGGTAGTGTAGAAGCCCTCGTAGTTAAACTTGCCGATAGATGCTTTGCGGCCGAGGGCGTGGCGAACTATAGAACATGATGATTAGCACGTATGGTCTGCGCATTTGGCGAAAGAGTATCGAGATGTCGGGAAAGAAACAAAAAAAAAAAAAAAACTCGTGTCTTGTCATCTCGAAACGCACCATTTTCATGACCTTCGATGATGGGCGCGTCGACAGGCCTCGCCTCCTGAAGCCGGCTGGTGTGAATGCGAGCCTTGCTGGCGTGGGGATGGCCGGAGAAGGCACGCAATCCCGTGGCAGCAACGCCTGTCCTGGCCAGCTGAACCGCCATGGCCTGGCCCATGACGGGACAGCGGTGGGCAAGAACCTGGAGTTTGGACATGGTGCCTCCGCAGGGCGATGGCTTCGGGCGAGCCGACGTAGACAGAGCACGGAGAGTGGCGGGCGAGGCAGCCTTCAAGAACGGACACATGGCCTTGGACTGGCGCAGAACAGAATCCATCGTGGTGGAAAGCTCAATTGTTGAGGTCGTGGACGTGCTGAAAACAGGTCGATTGGCAAGCCAAAATGTGTTTCAAGCATGGGATTTAAAGGGCCAAGTGATCAGGGCCGCGGGTAGTCGAGACGAGTTGCAACGGACGACTTGCCTCCAAGGGGGTTGCAGGCAAAAAAGGTTCCCAAGTCCCAGACGTGACTGGACAGTTTTGGGGCGGTGCGACGTGTGCAGCGACTTGACAGGCGCTAGTAAGACAACAAAATGCCGAACGCACGTCTGGTCTGGTGGATGAGACTCGCGGGGACGGACTCTGGCAGCGCGACTGCTGGGAGGCGCAATGTGAAGAATATCAGGATGGTGAGGGATTTGCGAGGTAGGGAAAGTTCCAGCAGGGGCTCTTCAGAAAGTCGGAGGGACCGAGGCCGCCTAGAATTTGCCAAGCATTGAGTGTTTTCGCCTCTTCGGAAGCCCAGGATTTTGACAGCCGCCAGCCTCGCCTCGCCTCGCCTCGCCTCGCCGTCAGTCGGCCCAGACTCGTTCCATTGGATTTGATGCATGTGGGACGCTTCAGCCAGCGGCCGCCCTTGCAACGTCCAACCGCTGGAAGTAAGCTGACAGCACATTCTCGCTAATATCCCGGCTCTCATTGGCCAATGACTCACCAACTTCACGCAACCCACAAGGCTACAGACAATGTCTGTGACGCGGACGTTTTGATTGGCAGAACGGGACGTAAAAAGTGGAATAGTCTCAGGTGAACCATCTGCCCCGAAGTACCATCTCCTTTTCAAGAAGCCCAACCGGCTGCAACAGCTTCCGAGCATTCTAGTCCAATGTATGTGCTGTTTCTACTTTCGCCTAATATTGCGCAGCTTTATTACACACTTGCGTATCTAATAGAATAGTAACTATGTAGTCTCGCCGCGTAATCTAGCTGATATTTTATTTAAGGAGTCGCCCTTTCATCAAGGCACTCCCATGTGACGTCGTTACGCAATTCAATGACGTGCGGGAAACGTGTAATAAGTCCTTTGGTAGTCTCTTACATGGGTATCAATATCGCAAATATATGCCACCAGCAAAAAAAAAAAAGCAGAAGAGAAACAAAAATGATGAGAAAGGGAATGACAAGCCAGGCACGTGCCAAACCCCCGCCAAATGTGATGTGTAGCTGCCTTTTCCCCCAAAAGCAAAACCAAAAGAGCATGATTGCCTTTAAAGAAAGTTACATGAATTTCCAATAGTCGTTGACGATGACGTGCTTTTTCTCACTTGCACCTCAAACTCGCTCGGAGTCAGGGCTTTCAATTCCTCCAAAGTCTTGGTCAGTTCGTCCACATTCATGTTGGCAAGTGACTCCGGTTTCAAGGTCCTGGACATTAAAGCAATGACAAATCTATTGTTGTCGATCATCTCAATAAGGGTAGTCCAATGTCGACTGTCTGGTAAGAAGCCGAGCTTGAGACCTTGACGAGTCGTGTATATAGAGTTCGTAATGTCCTCTAGAACCTCGAGGGGGGCTGCTTGAGAGAATGCAGGATGCCGTTGTAAAATCCGTTCCAACTTCTCTGCCATCTTTTCTTTAAACCTGTCCTTCGCTGGACACTTAATCACAGAATTGAAAGGATTGCGTTTATCTGGTATTTCTCCGGATTCTGCTGTGGTTACAGAGTTTGGGGAGGGTTCAGGAGCTGCCAGCGATTTTGGTGACTCTCGCGCATCATTGCCAAAATATGTTTGGGCCCCGGGAATAGGCATCAAAGCCGACGGATGCTGTGTGCTTGTCTACAAAGAGGGGGTTAATCAAAAGACCAAAAATTTCATACTTCGCGAAAGGGAAGACATACTCTAGAAGCAGACGAAAACGTCACGGCAGCTGAGATAGTTTCATCTGTGCCTGTTGGTACTGCTGCTGCTGCTGCTGCTGGCGGTTGCGACCGGAATTGTGGCCCTGACATTGGACGTGAGTGAGCATCGCCAACAACAACATTCATTGTGTTAAAAGTAGGAACTGGAGTTGCTCCAGCTCCAGCTCCACCTCCACCTCCACCGGAAGACATGTGGTGAACAGCGTGGTTCACGCGAGATACAGACCACGAAGATTGGTAGTCTCTCGATTCTTTCAGCCTCTGAAATTCTTCTGGGTTGCTGTGTCGAAGCTGATGCATCCTGACCATGTTATCAGCCTCTCTTTGCTCCTCTAGAGACAAGGGTGCCTTTTCATCTTCCTCCTCAAAAGTATCCGTGGGGATGATTTCTCGGATAGAGCCACTGTGGCTGCTGTACATAATGAGTTCATCAAGAAGACTTTCCTTTCCGATGTGGCCCGTCAAATCCTTTGGTTTCGTTTGGATAATCGGATGCCTCATGGTCATCTTCCTGTTGCCCCAGCTGATGGGATTTCTCTTGTCCACGACTCGAGAAGCAAGTTGCGATTTAAACACTGCTCTGCCGTGCAAATCCTGCTCAAAAGTGCCGGCGGTAACGAAATAATAAACGGTGACTGGTTTTGTTTGACCAATTCGATAAGCCCGACCTACAGCTTGTTGTTCGTGCACTGGGTTCCATCCAAAGTCAAGAATGACCACACGATTAGCGCCTTGAATATTGAGACCGACGCCGCCGGCCTTGGTAGATATCAAGTAAAACTCAGCCTGGCTGCTGTTGAATGTTTTGATTAGATCCTGTCGTTTTTGTATTGGAGTTCGTCCGTCCAGTCGGCTGAAATGTCTCTTTTGCTCCGTGAAAAGGGCGTCCAAGTAGTCCAGTGCTAAGATCGATTGACTGAATACAAGTACTTTGTCTCCTTTGCTTCGAGCGTAATCCAAGATCTTGATCAGCAGTTCAATCTTCGTCGAGGCAGATGGCTGAAGAGAATCAGGACCAAATGAATCCAGAATTTCTGATACGGCATCTGCACTAAGAGCCATTTCTACATCGCTGTTCTTCATTTTGTTTCCCTTCACGAAAACGGAAGGATGAGCACAGATCAATCCGAGTGTGCTCAAATGAGCAAAAACCTCTGGTCGCCTGGCTGATGTATCTTGCATGATTCTTTCGCCAGTAGCTGCTATATAGGAGTCGTACAGTTTGACCTGTAAAGGCTTTGGCTTGACACACAGAACGAACTCTTGTTTTGGCGGCAAGTCGTCTTCCATGCAGGTTTTGATCGTAGCTCGATGTACCTTTGGTGCAACCGTTTGCTTCAGAGCTTGTAGCATTTTCAGAGCCCTGCGCTTCTCCGAACCAACGCTGTCAGCACTGAGGCCTTGTTGGATGGGATTTGCATATATCTCGCGAAATTCGCATGATGGGCCCAAGAAATTGGGTGCTACCCAGTCGATCATGTAGTAATATTCTTCGATGTTATTCGCCAGAGGAGATCCGGTCATGGCAATTCTACTCTTGGTTCGGAACTGAGAGCACGTTGTGTGAACCTGTGACGAAGGGTTCTTCAAGGTATGAGCTTCGTCGGCAACAACCAGATTCGGTTCGTCAAAAAACACATGTCCACTCTGCCCACCGTAGATCGATTTCAACATGTTATAGCCAATTACCAAGACACCACCAGTTTGCGACCATTGCTGCGCCGTGGTCAAGCGCTCCTCATCTGACAGGCTTGAGTCAATCGCATAAGGGCCGCCTAATATTCTGTCAACATCCCATAACAACAGTTCATCGATCCAATTGTTGACTAGACCGGCAGGACAAAGCACCAATGTCTTGGATTGCCGAAGATACTCAGGAATTTGCGATGATGTGCTCGGGTCCGACGATCTACTCGCTTCTTGAATTGCCACGAGAAGTGTGATGACTTGCATAGTTTTGCCTAGGCCCATACTGTGCGATAGGAGACACCCTTGACGGACAGCTGAATCTTGAATGATCTGATTCCACATGAATCGCACACCATCAATCTGATGATCTTTTATGCATTTTCCAATGTATTGGTTGATGTAAATGAATGATTGATCGTCTTGCTTGGATTCGTTGATGATGATGCGGGACTTGTCGCTAGACATTGTGACAGCACTGCCAAGGGTGGCGCGAAGACGAAGACGCCGAGCCTCTTGCTCCTCGGCGCGACGCCTCTCTCGTTCACGTAGATCTACAGCATCTTTGTCTTGAACTACTTCTTTCCGGGCGGCTCTCCGCGAGTTTAAAAACCCGCCTTCCTCCTCGTTGTCCATGAGATCACCATCAGATAACACGTCTTCGCGCCAAATCTGATTGTCTTGAGGAAATAGTGGTGCCATTTGTGTAAGAAAATCATGCCAGACTGCCCAGCTGTTTCCGCCTCGTTGATTTCTCAATCTCTGAATTGAAGCGGACTTGAGATCAATCAGCCTTGATTCCTTTAGATTTTTGACCTTTAAAAAGCATAGAAACAATCTTGACACGTCAAACGCGAGGGTATCCGGTCCCAGCTCCGCAAGACGACTGATGTCTCGAATCGGGCTAGTGATATGTCTGGCAATTGTTAAGCGAAAGGACTCTTCGACGTCGTTATGTTGCACATGCTTCAGGACAGCAGACCGTCTCGCATGTCCTAGTCTCCAGAGGAGAGAAATAACCAATGAATACCGCTCTTTCTGTTTGGACCAATAATGTGGTGGATGACTGGCGATACGCATGACATCATGATACTTGGCGTGCCATGATAGAGGTTGTATTTGCGACTGCGGCGGAAGATCCGGTCCATTTTTCTTCCCAACTTGGTCGCCCGACGGCGTCTCAGCGAGTGAAGAAACGAGTTTTTGAGAGGTGCAAATTTCTGCGTTGGTAGCAGACTTCTTCGTGGGGGTACTAGGAACGCTAGAGTCGATCTGTGTCAAGTCGATATAGATAGGAGAGGCAGGAGATAAAGAAGCCAAAACCGGGCTTTGGGATTTTTTTATTGGAACAGCAGGAGGGAATTGAGTTATACCCACACAGGAGTTTGCCTCCACTGCCGCGCCGTCGTCGACAATGAAGCTCTCATCATCAGAACTTGTCAGAACTTCGTCATCCGATGAGACATGGCTGGGTTTTCGCTTGGGAAGTGACCTTTTCTTCGACTGGATCGACGAGTCTGCCGGTTTTGGGGGTTCAAACCTCGAGCTTAGAATATCAGCCCGCCAGGAATGATACAATCGGTCTTCCACACTCTGTTCCAAGCACCTTGCTTGCAAACGAAGGTCACGCTCCTTTTCCCAGGATTGTTCCATGATTTCTGTTTGCAGCCTCTTGATTCTGTCGTCGCACCTTTTGGCTTCTCTGGCAGCTCTTTCAAAAAGTCGGACTTTGATGCCATGCCTAGAAGCGTCTTTCCATAAAGAATGTGCTCTTCGGCAGTGCTTGGGAAGCTTTCTCTCACTCCAGTTCCTTGTCATTTCCAAAACTTCTTCCTCTAGAATTTTTTGAGCCCTGTCCGATGACACAAGCTTCGAGCTTGCTTCGAGCCTTTTGCGTACTTCTTCTTGTTCAACTTCCATCTCTTCCAGCGTTTCCTTGTCTAGTTCGTCTGGAAGATCATCAAGGTCTAGGGATCTATCCGATTCGCTGAGAGAAGCGACTGATTCAGCGAGATCCGCACCGCTGTCTAGAGCATTCGTGATGCGATTATTTTTGACCAACAGACGTCTCATGATTTTGTTGATGACCCGTCTTTTCCCTGGGGGGAAATTGGTCGGACCCGGAACGCTCATAGCGTCTCCCTCTCCGTGCACGTAGCGTGTCAGCGATACAAGTGGTGATTTTACATGTTTGACATCGATGACACCTGCGCCCAGGTACGCAAACTGGTCCTCGTTGTCATGCAAAAAGGCTGAGTCTTGAGCACTAATCATTGTTTCCGCTTCACCATGACGTAGGGAGTCGGCTTCAGTCGCGATAGGAATAGGGAAGACATTGACCGGCTTTTCCTGTAATAGCATAGGTGCGACCCTCTTTCTCTTCAACTGTTTTGTCGGGCCGCCACTGTCGACATTGGCCGGTTCATCAGGAGACTCCGCTGAGATGTTGGGTGTCGATGATGGATTGTCGCCGTCGTGGCACTCATTCAGTCCGTCGTAGGACTCTCCTTGGTTCTCATGAGGAGTGAGGAGGTCGGGCCTCTTGTCTGCGGATGCCAGAGAAGTCGTGGCAACCTTGGGTTCATCTATTGTCGTTATCGAGCTTCGCAAAGGAGTCTGCAAAGGAGGTACAAAAATGTCCGATTGTGGCGTCATTCGCACAGAGGCCGTTCTCTCTTGCAAATGGCCACGCGATTCCTGCTCGTCATGCTCTCCTCCATCTAAATGATCTAGTTTCCATTGCTGAAACAATCGGCTTCGACGCCGCAGCTTCATGATAGCTTCGCCTAAAGCATTCTTGTGCTTGATAAGCCTGACATTAAGGGTTTGGTAAAGTTCATTTCGCAGATCATGACCGCTAGTTACTCCGACAAGATCATAGGTGAGCAGACTATGCCCATCAATCTCGTTTTCTCGAACTCTAATAGCGAGTTCACTGAGGTCCCGTGAGCAAGGGCGAGGGAGAGAGCAAAGCTCCGATATCACAGCATCCTCATCCCACAAAAAGGGATCTGTTTGCCGCGTGTCCTCCATTGACTAATGACATGAAGAGACGACCGTCCGAAAACGCAAGCATGTCAGCAAAACTCGCAGGACAAATAAAACACGAGAATGAAGAACACGAAAAGCTTTACGCCTAAAGTCCAGGTGAAGAGAGACGTAGAGTCGTAGGATTACAAGACGATAGTGAGAAGACCAAACGCAGCCAGAAGCTGGCATGTGAGAACATGAGAAGCAGAATCGACAGAGTAAAACGACTTACCTGAGACTCCAAGCGATTCGACGGCCACCATCGATGGCCCACAGCCAATGATTACTCTAGGTTTGGCTCTAATGTCTCAACATGTGGTACTTGGCAACCCGAATCTACAGCGGATTCCGGACTTTAAAACTCATGCTTATGACCTTTTCGTGATGGGATGGTCGAGCGTTTTGCGCGCCACACGTCGAAGTCGAAAGCCTGAATCGCGGTGTTTGGGCAGACCCACTTGAATCAGTCGTTCGCAGCTGGGAGACGATATCAGTGCAGATGGCGGTGGAGCGACACGTGACGACGCGGAAGTGATACCTCGCTGCGATGAAACAAAAAAATCACCGCCTCTCGTCGTGCTGCAGCATGTAACTGTAACTTCTAGGTCTGTCTCTCCATTGATCAAAAACTCGGGAAATACTTGGGAAATTCCACACGTGACATTTTTACAAGGCTATTGGGTCGGCAGGCGTGGGCATATTTTGTATTGTGTGCAGTAAATAATAGTAGGTAATGTCCACCTCTCTCTTCCCTCCCTCTAGGAGCAGACTGGAATTTTTATAAACCAAGACTTGAACGCAGCCGCGACTTGGACGTACGCAATGTTTCCAATCTGATGTTGTTTGTGAAAGGATGATATGACAGCAATGGATCCGCCCCATGCAGTGCAATGTCCTATCGCGAATCTTTTACGCCCCGCATTTGGGTGTCGGGTGGAACGCGGGAGCGGCGCTTGACTGGGCTGCGAGAATCACCAAGTTGGCGAGCTATTTGTAAGCTCGAGTCATAAGCTGTCACTTGGACAAGTTGAGGGATTCTATTCCTCGTCCGTAGAACATCCTTCCTGTGCTTCGCCCATCGAACGTGAGACGCCTACTTCGCACAAACTGAGGGAAAGAAGAAGAAGAGAAGAAAGAAAAAAAAAAGAAGCACAGGAAGAAGAAAATGGAAACCAGCCCGCTTGATCTAGGCATTGAGCCAAGCTGCCCATTTCCCCCGCACCTGACGAGTGTCGAGCGCGAGAACCTTGCGCAAGTCATCAAGGACTGGGCATCTGGCCACGGCCTGGTTGTCCGACCGCCTCCTGCGGTGATTGCAGCAGAAGCAGATCCCAACAGTATTACTGCGGTGCCCGCACCCGTCACGCTATTCCCGAGTGGCATTGCGAGACATGCATTCAGAAAGGGTCTCGCGGCACAGAAGGCGTACAATGAACTGTATGCTGCCGTGAGCAGAGACGAAATATTCCTGGAGGATATTGTGAAGCAGTACGTTGCTTGAATAGCGTTTCCCATGTAAAATCTCGCTCGTACTGACACTTGACCGCATCAGGGTGGTTGATGGCGATGACTTTGTCCGTGATCTGTGGGCTGTCCACCAGACAGTCCAGTCGGAGGGGTATACACAGGTGAGAGGGGATTCTCACCACGCCGTACCGGACTAAGGAGTTGCTAGATTGATGAGGGTTCTGATCTCCCAAGCAGCCGCTGTCACTAGGTCTATTCAGGTCTGACTACATGGCTCATAAAGACGACTCTGTGCGGCCTCCGCTCGATCAGCTGAAGCAAGTCGAATTCAACACCATTGCCTCATCGTTTGGCGGCTTATCGGTTCGCACCGCACAACTCCACGCGTATCTGTCCAGGACTGCCTATCCTTTCTTGCAGCAACCTGTTCCGGACGGCACGTTGGATCTGCCTGAGAACAAAGCCGTTGAGGGACTGGCCGGTGGCATGGAAGCTGCGTATCATGCCTACGGTGCCCCTCAGTCCGGATATACCAAGTGCATCATCTTCCTAGTCCAAGGAGATGAGCGCAACGTATGGGATCAACGTCATCTTGAGTATCAGCTGGCCAAGTCTTCACCGGCGATACCCGTGTTTCGTCTAGCCTTTGCTGACATTATGGAACGCACTAGCCTGGCTCAGACGGAGAAGCGCCAGCTTTTATACAGCAGCCCAGTCAACCCAGCGGCAAAATATGAGGTCGCCGTGGTCTACATGAGAGCAGGTTACGGCCCTGGCGACTATCCTGACCAACGAGCTTGGGATGCCAGATGCCAGCTGGAACGCTCCCACGCCATCAAATGCCCCTCTGTCTTGACACAGCTGGCCGGGACCAAGAAAGTACAGCAGGTGCTGGCTACGCCCCGCTCTCCAACCGAGGCATCCGTCCTGAGCAGATTCATCAAAGATGACACTCCCTCGGCCGTTGAGCTGTGGAAGACTTTTACGAATATCTATCCCATGGACATATCCGAGATGGGACTAGCGGCACGAAAGATGGCACTTGAACCGGAGCAGTGCCAGCACTACGTGCTGAAGCCGCAGCGAGAAGGTGGAGGCAACAACATCTATGGCAGAGCTATTCCTGATTATTTAACGTCAATACCTGAGTCTCGTTGGGGATCCTTCATCTTGATGGAACTTATCAAGCCTCAAACCCAGCGGAACTTGATTCTCCGTAACGGTCGGATCGAGGAGGGTAATGTTATCAATGAGCTGGGTGTATATGGTGCTTGTCTTTGGAATCACCAATCAGGATCGATCCTCCACAATGAGGAGGCCGGTTGGTTGCTTAGGACAAAAGGTGATAAAAGCGAAGAGGGCGGCGTCGCAGCTGGCTACGGATGCATGGACAGCGTGTCACTGACGTTAACGAATATTGACATTAAGGAGGACAAGGATACAGCAGCCCAAGATTAAAGCTTCCTTCCTTAACGCCGATACCATCCATACATCAGGAAATAATCATGGCATGGTTATTAGCAGTTCATAGAATACATAACCTTGGCATCCCCCTTAGTCTTTTTTTTTTTTTACAGGAATATTGTCACAGGCCACTATGTGAGCCCTGGCTAAAAATACATGAGACATCGACAACATGAAACGGAGTGCTTCTAAGAGCGGAGACTTTTTGACAAATGATAAGCGTGGCGAAATATCGCGAACTTGCACCACCCAGCCTTGGTGTACATCTTATCGTTCGAGGAAGAGCTTCATTCCGCTTGCTCGGTCTGGGGTTTCTTGAGAACTTCAAAGCTGCCTGTAGCCATGTATCGGTCAGAACAAATTTTGCGACTTTTATACTCTTGATGGAAGAAACGTACGCTGGACGATGCCCAAGCTGGATCGGGGTTGACCGTTGCCATCTTGGTAGCTGCTAATGGAGGCATCGCCTTCGACATACACCGTTGTACTGGTTCAGTGTCAGTTGAGGTGTACCGGTCGAATGAAGCCAAGTTTGTCCGAGAACGGACTCGACTCAAAGATGAGAGAGAAGAAAAAGAGAAGGAAGAGGTTTGACTGTAGACATCGGAGCAGGCAACATACCCCTTGGGCAGGGTCAGCATATAGTCCTTTCGAGGACCTTCAACGAAGCTAGTAACGCGGAACCAGCTCGTCTGACGGTTGTCTCTGGGACCATGATTGCTGGCAACGGCGTATTTGAGGATCTCACGACCAGAGCTGGTGGTCTGGACCTCGGGCGTATTAGCAAGATTGCCAATGACGGTGATGCGAGCAAGAGATCGGGGAGACGAAGTGCTGAACGAGCGGGCAGCGCCGGCAGAGGCGGCGGTCGCGCGGCGGAGCAAAAAAGAAGACATTGTCGTGGAAGGGCGGCTGAGAGATGGAGCGAAAAGAGGCGATGTGTATGTATGGGTCGAATTGAGCCGGGTTGGAATGATGCCAGATGCGATGTTGTGATTGTTTGATTTGTGCGGTGGTGAAGCGAGTCGCAATATTCTTGGTTGGAGTCGGGGCCTGCCGCTCAAAGTTCGCCCCTGCATAGCACGCGTTTTCTTCTTGCTGACTGGTCATTGCGGTCGCCCACCAGCAGGCTTTCGCGTTTCGGTTTTAGACGCGCAGATGTCGACAAAAGAAGGGTCCGGCAGTGGCACTCGGTTGTGATTGGTCCGGTGCCTCGCCACAGCGTGGACTGGGTCAGGTAAGTACCTAGTACTTAGTGTCTGTAGTCAGAACTTGGAGGCTAGCATCGTGGTTCTCGAACTTAACAACGCAGACCCATTAATTTCACTTGATTCGCCACTTGATATGTCGACGGCTCCTGACTGCACTTCGCATCAATGCAAGTCGGGGTTTCGAGTTTCAACAGTTGCGTCGACCAACGGCCACGATCCAACGAGGAGCCGAGCCGATGCCTCATGCCCAGCAGAGCCGTGGTGTGGCGGTGCCGTGTCGTCTGTCGAACATTTGATGCCTTCTTCCTACTTTCCACCTACTAGGTACCTACATAGGAGGCAGGTACCTAGTTTCCTGGCTTGTTCTCAGATTCACTTGACTTTTTCAGTAGAAAGAACTGAGTTCCGAACTGCCAATGTTTTTGGGTTAGCCACATGGCCAAAGTGAGCCTCTCGTCGTCAGATTGCATCTATTCATTGTACTGCCGTCTATTGACCCCCTGATATGCTCTTCTCTCTTGGCGCCACCCATTCGCATCGACTTCCTGCAACCGCAGCAAAACCTCCCGTCATATCCAGTCTGCGACAGAGGGGTCCTGGCTTCGTGTCCCGAATTCCAACGTCTTCAACATCCAAAATGGGTTTGCTTGTGGCTTTCACGGCCCCGCGCAAGCGCCGCAGATACCACACAAAGCTCAAAGTTCCACGAGCAAGTCGTGCCGGCTTGATGTCGAGAAAAGGCCACCATTCCTCCTATGCACAGTTGTGAATTGGGACTGGAAAGCCTCGTTTCTTCATCTGAGCATCTCACGCATTGCTCTGCAGGCTGTGGTTCGCCAAAGAGGACGCCACACTGGAAATGTGCCGGTGGTGTCACATCCCGATTTGGGTGTCAATAGAAGCCTCAATAGGGTCAGCTTCCCGACTGGCAAACTTCAAACGGTCAACAAGCGCTGGTCTATTGTACCGTGTAAGCTAAAACTCTACAACGGCTGCTTCCGCGACAGCAGTGGAATGATGAGTCTGACGACGTCTCGGAGCGAGAGGAAATGCAGCGAGAGCTCCAGTTTTATTTTTATTATGCCCTTTTTTCTTCACTCTGCAACGCGAACGCGAACCTGTTTGCTGTCTTATTGATAGTCTCTTTGCCTATCGTTGCCTTCGCAGGATTTCTGGCTCCGGGATCTTATTGAAAGTGTCCAAAGGGCGCCAAGCCATGCCTCCCCCGAAGTTTGGAGCTGGCTGTACCCTTGCCCTGAATAGAATAGCCCCTATACAGGAAGTCTCAGTCAGTTCGGACATCACATTCGTGAAAGATGGAGGAGAGCATGTATTGGGTTCTATTCGTTATTGATAATGGGTCGCAAAGGCTATAAGGGCGCCTATTCTGCCGTGGCCGTGATACGACGACCATATTGTCTGTCTGACCACTTTAAGCGGATAGTTGCACAGAAGTTGCGAGAACTAGATGCATCTCTGATACTTTCGTCTGTTCCATTCTTGCTGCTGGCACTCTGTTCTTTGTTGAGATGATAGCTCTCCTTGCTGCTCAGATCAGATAATCATTCTATCCATCAATCATTTGCATCTTCGCCAAGCCAACTCTGCTCGCCCTTCCTATATGATATGGAAGTAATGGAGTCATCATCTCTCACGCATTGGTTCGATCCTCGCGGCACGACAACGGTGATGACCATGGTCGAGCCTGTGCCTCCTTTCACCAACCCATCACTAACGGCAAACCTGGTGTTTCGAGTGCTTCTAGCCGCCGTTGCCAATCTGACCTGCCTCGTGCCTCTCCGGTTGCTCTACAAGAACGGAGAGTTTGCAGCAGTGCTGTTCATCCTGACTATCGAAATTAAGAATCTCGACACGATTGTGAACTCGTTGATCTGGAGAAATGACAACATCAGGTCCTGGTGGCCAGGCTACGGCTGGTGCGATGTCGATGCCTATATTCAGAACCTCAGCATTGGTTTGTACATCACCTGTTTGTTGGCCATAGTGCGAAACTTGGCTCAACAAGTATGTTTGATGAGAGCCAACGGCCTCACCGTCCAGGAAAGACGCCGTCGTAACTTGATTCAGGCGCTCATCATCTTTCCTTTTCCCATCGTCCAGCTTGCCATGACATGGCCGCTTACAGCTCAACGATATCTCGTCGGCACACTTATAGGATGCTATTGGAGCCCGTATCCATCTTGGCCCTTTTTGTTGTTATTTGTGCTTCCGCCGCCAATTTTTGCCCTCATTACGGCTGGTTATGCTGGTAAGTTGCTCGACCTGGGACATGTTCCTCTTTTTCTTCGCCTTTTTATCCCCACCCCCCCCCTTCTCTGTATCCCCCGCTCCTCGAATCAAGGTTTCAGTTAGTTGTATTCTTCACAGCTTGAACTGCTCGTAACACGTTATCACCTCGTTCTATAGTTCTCATCTACAAGAGATTTCGACAAGTTACGAAGACGACCGAGACAGCACTGTCAAGCAACCGCATCGCGCAACAGAGGAGCCAGCGCACGAGACGAAGGCTGTACCTCATGGTCATTTCTATACTCATCCCCTTTTTGCCAGTGGTTGTAGCGTTGGCTGCCTGGAACATCTTACAGATGCAGGGAATAAGATCGTACGACTATGATCAAGTCCACAATCACGCTTCGCCGCTGCCTTGGAACACAATTCTCTTTCTGCCGTCGAGCCAGATCAATTGGGCGTTGTTGAACAACTGTTACATCCCCATCACCACGGCTGTGCCCATCTTTGTCTTCTTTGGGCTGACCAAAGACGCCATCAACCACTACCGAAGAATCGCCCTCTTTTTCGGTCTGGGCGCCCTGTTTTCTGGCCTGAGACACGAATACGATCCCGATAAAGCTGTTTCGGCGGGAGGGAGCTCATTCGGCTCCCGTTTTTTGCGAAGCACTGTCAGGTAAAGTGGCTGGACTCACACTCCTCTCTCTACGCATGTAACAGTTTTACTCACAAGGAACACGTTCAGCGCACCATCAAAGGCAGATTCAATCACCTCTCCCGGACCGTCCAGCCGTCACATGTCGCTTGGCATTGAGAGCACGCATAACCAATCATGCCAACAACTCAATAGCCGCGACACTCTACAGGTAGAGCCCGCAAACACAACGACTAGATTTCCCGGTCACAACCCTCTGCCGTTCAGCACTCGCCGCAATATCTCGGCTCCCAGATTCTTGCGGAATTTCTTTGCACGAAGACAGAAACCTGAAGTGGACGCGGAGCATGGTTCCTGTTTAGGGACTGTTCGGTCGAGTTGTCCCCTCAAGCAGTCGTACCAGCTATCCGAGGAACCCTCTGTGCAGACTATCGTTTGGTCCGATGAGGAGCAAAAGCCTGACTTGGTTGCCATTTCAAATATCACGACAAAGCCGATGGCAGGTGGTGTCCAGATTCAGACTTGTTTGTCACGAGAAAGCTAGTATTTGAAAGTGTTGACGAGAAAGCACGTTGACTATCGTTCCGGAGATGCAGATGAGGAAGCCGGGGTTTTCTTTCTTTCGGCTGTATATATAATGAATGCAGAGTTTCTCGGCTGGAATTGAAAGACGACCGATTATGGTTGAACATTTTGTGGGTTCACTTATCGCTTCACCTCAATTTAATTCTCGAGCACTAGACAACTGAACATGTTGTTTCATTATAAATATAGACATTACATGAGTGTTGTGCATATATTAAAGGCGGATATCTAGAACGGGACGCCCCAAGAGAAACGACCTGGACAAAAGAAAACATGTCATTCAACCCGTTTATACATATGATAACTCCTCGCTCTCTGAGGGGAAAAAAACACGACAAAAAAGGAGGGGGGAGGGAGGACGGGCGAAAAAGAAACAAACCCCCGGCCCCATGACTTCATGTCGAGAGAGAGACATGCGTAAGCGTGGACTAGACGTGAATCGATATGTCTGTACTCGTCGACTATCTACCATCATTCGTTCGCCTGATACTCCACTGCGTCCATGGTATCAATTTATCAAGAACAAGTTTGCCAATCGCTTCATGCAAAAAGAGAACAGACGGTGGGAGGATTGGATTCCAAAAAGCGTAAAGACCCAGAAAGCCGACTCATCGAGTGACTAAAGAGAGGAAGAAAGGAAAGAAAAAGAAAACGATGAAGAAGAAGCTAAAAACCATTGAGACTCGTCCAAGTCGAGGAGGAAAAAAGGAGTCTGCATGTGGTGTGTAGTATGTGCTGAGAGAAAGAGCCAGCGGGGCGATCCTGCCTCGTCAAAAGAGTGAGACCCGCCAGGCACAGAGTGATTGACATCATTCGCGCCGCGTGAACACATCAAGCGCATTATTTTGCCTCTTTTTGCATTCTACGCATAGCCGCCCTGTGAGCCTCCAGCATGTCACCATTCCTCATCCGTTCATCGAAAGCACGATCAACATGTTCTTTTTCTCGCTTCTGCATCTCTCGACGTTGTGCCTCTGCTTCCTTCTGACCCATCAGTACGTTGCGTTGCATCTCGATGTTGCGTTGAACCTCAGCCTCTCGTCCACCACCGAGCAGACTTGCTGACCTGAAAGGGGTTTCTCGTCCTGAATTCATCACGATCGGACTTCCTGAACGGAGTTCGTACTGCACAGATTGACGGAAGCTTGCTAACTGAGCTTCTCTTGCCACAATAGGTGGCACCAACGATGACCTATTCGGCTGATGAGACTTAAATGCCAAACTATCAGAGCTTTCATAGCCAGGAAGAGGCCGAGAATGCCCAGTCGCTGGTTGCACTGAAGACCGCGATAGTGACATCGCACTGCTTTGACGTATAATCTCTTTCCTCTGACTGAGGGGTACGTCGTCTGGATCAGACAAATTGAGAGCTGCGGCATAGATGGCGTAGTTATGGAGTGACTCAGCATCACTTTCGGGCCCTTGGCTCACAAAGGGCGGTTCCGGAGTACTTGATAATAGATTTCCCTGAGATTTGCTCCGAAGGAACATCTCCCGTTGTCCCATTAAAGTCTGTGGGCTGGCATAAGAGACGACGCCTGGGGTTGGAGATCGGGTGGTGCGTGGGACAGAAGCTTGTGACATGGTATCGAGAGCGGCCACAGAAGACTGTCTAGAAAGAAGAGGCTGTGGGAAATCATGAGCCTCTTGGATAGTGAGCTCGCCTTCAGACTGGCTTATGGATTCCTCAGCGATTGGCATGAACGTGGATGAGGAATGTCGCAGTCCAGAGGGTATCTTTTTCAGAGTTGGTGCAGGCGGAACGGTCGGGGACCGTGGCATTCGTTGCCCGAAAGGGGATTCTCGCCCAGTGGAGGATATCGGGACGACAACATCCGTAACTAGAGGCAGTTCTTGCTTTGATAATTGTCTTGAGTCGCTTGCAGGGCTTTCGATTTCCGAGGCTATGGAAAAGGACCTTCTCACACCTGGTGTAGGGGCACCATTTTCTGCGGTCTGCTGAAGTTCTTCAACATTTACAGGGACAGGTTGCTCCCTTGGCTCTTTTGATTTCTGTGTCACTCTCGTCGATGCCACAAGCAGTTCTTCGGGCTCGGGACACTCTGCGTGGCTCAAATGTTTAGCCCATTCATTGGTTCGATACGACATGGCGACTCTCGAAAGGGACCTCGGTAAGCGGTCCTTAGTCAGGCTTGCTGGAATCGACGAGACGCTTGCAACCGACTTCGTTTTGTCAGGGGATTGAGGAAGATTTGGTTCAATGGAAGGCATGCGGCATATCTCGGGGACCTTCTCTTCATCTTGTTGTGATTCTCCTACCCGCGCATTGGCGTTGTCCGTGTCAAGCGGCGGTTTGACTTCAACGACAGAAACAGGTTCAGAAACAACGGTGGCGGGCACGGGCTGCGATCTTGTGGTGTTCTGCGGCAGACTACTTCCATTGTGCAATTCTTCGTCCTCTTTACCCAACTGAGCATGAATTTCAATGCTTCGCCGGGCAGGCTCGATTTCTCCGGAGGCATTGTTCTGTTCAGTATCTTCCACGACGGATTGCACATCTGGTACGCTTAAACTCTCGTCGTCAACTGTGGCGGCAAGAGATCTCTCATCGTCTTCGGTTTGGCGAACTCCACCCATCACCAGCTCCTCAGTACTCTGACCTGCGCGAGAAGCACTATCATCGCCTCCACCAGCGTGTTCGGAAATCTGAGAGAAGCTTTGAAGGAGCGAGGCGGAACCCTTGGATAATTTCCTTGCAAGAGAAATATGTTTTCGAGGGGCTGCAGAAGCGGCTGCCTCGGCGTCATCTGCAAAAGTGGCAATGGAAGATCTATCACCATCAGATTTGACTTCGGTTGCTTCGGGGACCGTGAACGGTAGCGGTACAACTTCAGGGGCCTCGGTTATGGTCTGAGCTTGAGAGACTCTTCTACTCCCTGTGGTCACCTTTGAGTGTCGTTTGCTGTCGCCGAAGTCTTCGACCTCCTGCTTTGGCTCGGTTTTTTCGTCCAGCGTTTCGCCCTCAACATCGGTTGATGAATCTGGAATGTCATCAGCAGCAACGCGGACAGTGATCTTGCCTTCCTCCGCATCTTCTGTTGTCATGAGAGCGTCCGGTTCATTTTTCAACTGATCCGATTCAGACATTTCGGACATTTCACCAACCCCGGCTGAGGTTTTTCTCTTGGATGCTGTGTAGCCTGGCCGAAGTCCTTTCTCGCTTCCAGTCTCTCCTATATCCGTTGCGCGAGACTCCGTAATGCTGTCTGCATTTCCATTGCCATAGACTCGTTCCCACTCCCGGCGCTCTCGACCATTTGACTCTTCGATTTGGCGACCGACATTTTCTTCCTCTCGCTCCAAATCCAATTGGTCTTGAGCCCGATCCGCTGCTCTTTTTGCTCTTTTCTCGCGCACGATCCTCCACAGTTTGATCTGCGAAATAATACCCGCCAAGAAAATGAAGACTACTGCGGCAATTTCAACTCGAATGCCCTTTGTAATCGGGTAAGTGTCTGCGCCTAGCGGGAAGAGGTTATCGTTTATAGCCCAGACATAAGCCCAAAACTCTTTTAAGCCTGCGCGGCTGAAGCAATCGATTCCGAGCACCGTCACAGTAGAACCCCCAAAGGCGATGAGCACGATGAGGGACCAGTCACGCGTCCACATGCTGAAATAAAGGGCAAATCCGACGAGAGTGAAGCTTGCGATAAACACTGCTTTAGAAGTTACCGTGTGAAGGAGTCCGCCGGGTACCAAGCACAGGAGCCACATGCTTATGCAGAATCCTCCCAGAGCGCAGCCAAGGCCTTCGGTTAGTTCCTTGAAAAACATGGAGGCACCACCAACTGCGCAGCCTGACATTATCACAGCTACGACATACCCGCCCTGTAGTGCGTTGCCTACAGGGACATTCATGACGTAAACAATCAGCACGGCAACGCCAAGAGCCGTCATATAGGCAGTAGAGAAGAAGGTGTGAATCCATCGATTCTTGATCCCAACGAGCGTGTAGACCACACCAGTCACAAGCATTATGACACCAGCGACTCCCCATCCTGGAGTTAACTGAGGGGGTAAGGGTAATTGCCCAGCCGGAATCGTCACTAAGAGCGGCAAATCAGCATCCTTGACCGCGCAATAAGTTTTGCCAAAATATTCTCGAGCCACTTACCATTATAGAATGTCGAATTGTCCAGAAAGCCGCTGGAGGTTGCGGTTGGCAGCACGGAGCTCGCTGTGGTTTGTGTCGACGCGGATAGGACTGTTTTAAAGCCCGAAAATTCCGGTGTTGGCTGAGCACTTGAACCCCGAGACTCTCTGTCATCTTGATCTCGCCCAGCAGCATCGGTGATTTTCGACCGGGCCGGAGAAGCGACTGGTGATGTTATAGATGTTGCGCCGCCGTCTTTTTCAGTGGGTGCGAAACTTTGCGACTGTGCAAATTGGACCACCAGAACCAGAAATATGAGCGCCCACAGGCTACTCGCTTTCAGGCTCATCATGATTTGGCGATTGTTGCCGTGTATGTATCGGAGCTTATGTACGAGTTGGCGGATAGCTTTTACAACGTCTCGAGAAGCCTCCGATGCATTGTTGGGAGATTGGGAGTTCGGGAAGTTGGCGCTTCAGGCCAGGAAGTAGAATGGGTGAGCGACGAGAGAAACCAAAGAAAGAAACTTTATTTGGTTCCGAGGACCCTATAAAAGCAGACCTAAGCAATGACGGGGTAATTACACTTCGATGATCCCGTTGTGAGACAGGAGTTTCTACCGGAAGTCGCTCGTGGGTGAAGGACAGAGATTGATGTTACGGCAAGAGATGACAAGACGCAAACCGAAACGAGCGTCTAGGCACAGTAGAGATAATTGCGTTGCCAATATGGAGAGAAGAGGAAAAATAATGGGTGTTGCTCTCAACAATACAGCGAATGGGTTAAAGGGAGCATATGCATTAAGGTGTAGAGAGAATTGGAATTCTGCCAAACGGAAAACACAGACTTCTTTCATGTTGCTTCAACCGGCTGGCTCTTCAACCCTCTTTGAGCCATCCGATGCGTCTTCTGCTACCCCTCCAACTATACAGTAAGGCAGGATGTCTGTTACCGAAGCATCGAACATCACCCTTCGACTTCATACCTGATTGGTGTCGCCCCGGAGGCGTGGGGAGCGGACGAAAAGGGCACAATGACCCCGGCCAAGACTAGGAAACCGGATGGGCTAAGACTAGTGGCCCCAAATACCCTGTCAGACACGCGCTTTGCCGTGCAGGACAACAAAATCTGGCTGTCAAGTTGAAGGGCCAATTTCCCGGCTGGGGGGCGAGGTGGAGCTCACCATGTGGATGACGGGCAGGAGCATATTCAAAGGGGTAGGACGAGTTGTCCAGGGAGGGAGTGGACGAAGCACTGGGCTCCGTCCGTTTATGCACGCACGTACAACGTACGAAGCGGAGTGCATACTACAAACTTAGTAATCTTTTGCTGGTGGAAATTGACACACAAGAAAGGGGGGGGAGGGAGGGAGGGAGGAGGCAAGAAAAAAAAAAAGAAAAAGAAAGAAAAAGAAATGAAAAGGAAATGAAGAGGAGAATGGTTGACCTTCGCCAATCTGGCGTCGTTCGTAACACGAAAACGGGCAATCCGGGATTCGGCGCGGCTTACAAGACATTGGAATTTGAATGGTCTTCCTTAAAAGGCGAGAATTCAAACAGGTTGCTTCCATACATATCTGTTGAGAGTACTGACAATTCTGTTCTTTCACAAAACGGGATGTGCCAAGCATACATTTGCTAAACCAGTTACCAGATATCGAAAATCCGTGCTGTCGGCATTGCGCAACCCAGTTCTCCCAGATCGAGGGAGACAAGAATGTGGCCACAAAGCAATGATGGAAGTTGACTCGAGGAGTTCGCTCGACTTTGGCTTGTGGCCGGCGTGAAATCGACGTTTTCATCATGGCCGCGAGGGCCACGCCAGCAGTGGAGAGGGAAATAAGGCCAAGGCCGAGCGAATAGTCTCACCAAAAACCCAGGACGACCCCATTACCCGCAAAGAAGTTACGCTTGCGTACAGGAGGCTGGCGCAAAGTAATGAGGTTGATACGCCACAGATCCATTTAGACCATTGCGTCCACTTCGGGTACATACAAGCGTATGCGCCAAGCAGCGCCACCCATTTCGAGTCGGAAGATTGTGTGGCACACACTACAAGCCAGAGTGGCATCAATCTACCTACTCCGTGTATGCGTGCCTGGCCAGAGCATTGTGCGACCCGACGGCCATGCCTGCTGGGTATGTGAGGCCATATCGCGCAACTCATCATCAGCTTGTCACTCTGCGCTGCCACCTAGCGTCCAGCGAATGACAGAACAGGCTCGCACAAGAGCGCCATCAACGTAGTGGCGTTTTTTTTTTTTTGTCAAGCCAGTCATGACGCCCGACGCGTGCCTTGGCCTTTTTTTTTTCTTCTTCTCTGCTCTGACAACGAAAAATAGCATCACTGACTTGCCCCTTGGCCTGTCTCAGTTGTAAGGATGCTCACCCGACACAAGATGAAGCTCACTGAAAAGGTGATGCACACTATCAACTCGGTTTCTCCCTTTACATGGAATATCCCTTGTCTTCTAGGTCAAAGTGCAATGGCATTGTATAAGCGCGAGCCTCAACAGAGGTCACCGTTGTTAAGCATCCTTCGACGCCTGATTTCGACGTTGGAAGATGAAGGGACATCAAAGAAAGAAAGAGGGGGGTTTTCATTAAAACGTGCAAAGGGGTTTTGTTTTATCTGACGCCGTTGGCTCGACCACCCATGCCGCCGAGGTGATGACCAAGGCTGCGACACCTGTCGCTGCTAGATGACCATCATCTGTAAGGCAAGGAACAGAGTCGCATGCTACGTATAGGACTGAAAAGGCGAAACTTGGTTGTTTGTCAATCGTACGAGTAGACGTCAGGCAACAAGCCAAGCTTCCGCACGTTGATGAGATTAATTATTATGCGCCAGTCCGCCTGAACGGCACACGCCATTTGCTCGATAACTTGAGCAACACTTGAGCGCGAATTATTCTGAGCGATTCGGGGGATGCTGACACGCCCGATGCTGGCAATTGGGGTTTTCTTTCAGACGGGCGTGTCTCTTGACGATCGCCTTTCTCGACAAGCTTCGATAACAAGTATAACAGTAGCGGCATGGAAACGAAAATGTCTGATACGGATTCGTGTTGAGTTTCAGGAGTTGTTGGGAGACCTCGGTGTGTTCCTTCCGTCCTGTTAGAACGTCGACAGAACAAGATCGTACCGTATTCTCGAGCGTATTTGAGGGGAAATCGACAGGCGTTTGTCATTACTGACAGCTCATCAAATTCCCATTTCTCTCCATCTCTATCACTCGGACGGAACAGTCTTTCCTGATTATGGTGACGGTGCCCAGTCATCATCACACGGAGAAAGGTAACCGTCTAGCTTCGGCACATTGCATGGCACGCGGGACAGAAAAAGGGCCCTTTGAAATTTGGCCCCCTAACCCCCTGGCTGCAGGGCTACGGACCGGACCCGGCAGAAGGAAACCCTGGCCAGGTTTGGCGTTGGAGTTGCCGCTGGCGCTGCCGTTGCAGTCAGCATGACGCGTCTTGCAAGAAAAATTGCACAAAAAAAAAAAAATGGCGACGACCTCGCCAGATGCAGAAAACTGCGGCCAGACCCACAAAGAACAAGGTACGCTCTGCCCTTGTCCGGCAGCCTTTCCCATCAGGTGCTAGAACGTGCTATTCCCTGCAACAACTCATCCCTGTTTTTATTTGAGCCCCCAAACCAAAACAAGGGCGCTCCCGTCAAACGGACGGACCGGACGGACCGGACGCTTTTTTGTTAAATGAAGTCAAGGGGAAGCCCCGCTCGCTACCGGGCGATGCCCTTATCCCATGATCCATGTTGTCTCTCAGCTCCGGCTCCCGATCGACAATAAGGAAGAATAGTTCAGCCATGCCCATGGCCATAACCCGATGACCCCATTCGGACTCACCGCGGTTGTGCGTCATGGGAGGATTCAATCCTTCAACTTATACGGACTATTGTGCGAACGCTTGGCGCATTTCTGTGATAACAAAAAAAAAAAAAAAAAAAAAGGTAGCAAGAGCATCGGGTCCACGACCAGGAATCGCGTCCAGTGATTTGATGCGAATGTGCCGGGATAGTAAAGGCAAGCGGCATATGGGAGTGTTATTTCCATCATCACGTTTCGCTGTCCGCATTGGCAGCCGTGAACAAGACGAAGAGAAGGTCGAACAAGGGAGGTTCATGCTCCATTCGTTCAGTCACTCACATTTTTGATGCGGGTCAAGAGTCTGGCGGCAGCACAATCGGAGCCATGTCGGACAGCATCAGCAGCATCAGAAGCAACAGAAGCAGTCATTGGATTCTAGTTCTTTTCCTCTCCCTCGAAATGACTTTCCCCGCAGATCCGTCTCGGGTCGTGTTTTGACTTTGAACAACGCATCCCGTCGCAGCGCCATCGTGAGGCACCGATACCCCTGATCCAGGAGCGTACTTGCGCCAATTCTTGCACTTTGCCAACGCGGCATGGATTTGCCTGCCACGTCCAACGTGTGTTTGTATGCAGGTCTTGGACGGGAATGTTGAGTGTGATGGTCTCTGTGCCGCGCTGCCGTTCATTCTCCGCATTCTCTTGCCCTCTGAGTCCTGACGGGCCACTATCGCCGTTTCTATGCCCAGACCCTTGTGTGCGCATCCGGTACGGTACTGACGGAGATGTGGCTGCCCATTGATAGATACATGAGTTATCAGTGCGACCACACTGCATCCTGCATAGTACATACTGTACATACATCCGGCGTCAACGACCCAGCCAGCCTGAGTCTTCGAAAACAAAACAAGTCTAGAACACATGACGGGCATCGCCGCCTGCCTTGTTTCCCGTTCCCCTCATGCGTGTGCTACCTGGCACCTGCTCCCCTGGTGCCACCCCAATGCCACCCTGATCTTGCCTATATCCGCGACCTCGGTTCTCCCCCCAAATCCGCCCTTTTTGACGTGAGTACGGGGGGGGGGGGGGAAACCATTCCTGCGATAAATACATTGTGTATCTGTAGCAAGTGTCCAAGTGCGCTTGACGGACATACTTACTAGGTACATAGTATACATACTTATATACATACATACCTACTTACCTACTTAATGTACATACAACACAGTGTATGTACATCCCCGTGTGCAAAACAACATCTGTTTCGGCCACAACTCGGACTTCACAAAGCAAAACAAAAAGTCCTTCCTGACCACCTACCTCACTCACTCCCCAAAAAGTCCTCTCCCCACACCAAGACATTTCGTCTCCTTCTCAATCAATTCCACAACAGTCACATCACTCGCACAAGATGGAATGTTTTTTTTTTTTTTCTTCCTCCCCGCTCATCCCTTCACTCCCTCTTACCCAACGCCCACCGTGCCCGAAGGTTCCTTGTCTTGTCCCCGAAACGGAAACGGGCGTCGTACATGTAGTACCCCTGGGGGGATGGTGCGGAGGCAACAGGGCATCAGGCAGATAGATAATGTGAGCGCTGGATTGGGGGGGGGGGGGGCACGGGTGCATAGCTGGAGATGTCCCATGGATTGGAAATGATTTCCGAATTTACGTTTATTTATGGATTGATTGCATTTTATTTTTTGTTGTTATTTTTTATTTTTTAGTTTTATTTTTATTTTCATCTTCATCTTCATGTTTTTATTGGTCCAGATATTGAAAGTGGCACGGAAATGAATCTAGGCTAGTATGCGGCTGTTCCCCCAATACCGTGGTTGGCAAGTCACTCGAGCAAAGGAAAATACAAAATTACCACCAGTTATTTTTCTTCTTCTTCTTTTTTTTTAAAAAAAAGAAAAGCCAATACATATCACAATGGGAAGCACATTCATCAAAAGGCCATGCCAGCTGCGTGGCATGAATAAATGCCGTTCTTTAGGAAAAACCCGCTCATCAATTTTGATCGTCATGCGAAATATGGTATCATGTACAAGTACAAGGGAGCATTGCGAAAGAAATGAGAGAACAGAGAATAGAAGAAAAAGAAGAAAAAAAAAACATACACAACCCTTTGATGCCATACCAACTGACAAAGCCTGTCCTGCGCTGATGTAAAGTCGCGAATGCATCAAGATGTTTGAATGCAAGAAAGTGTAAAGAAGGGGGGGGGGGAAACCAAATAATCAATGAAGAATTTCGAAATGACCCAAGCTCTTGCCCGAGCATCTGTCCTGTAGGTTAAATGGTCAATCCCAAGTACAAAGAGGTTTTGTGACGTGGGGGACATCGAGTCTCTCGGTCCCCGTCATGCCAACTTGACGTGATATACAATAGGATAACAACAAGAATAGTAGTAATAAAATACACAACCTCATCGCTTCATGACTCGAGTGGGTACCCGATCGCCGCTATACCGTGGTTGTGAAGACTGTTGTCTGCCAGGTCTGGATGGACGGCTATTTTTTGCAGATAAGGGGCTCTTTCTGCGCGAGTTGAGTAAGCCGAGGATGGATCGCAGCGGCAACGTGAATATTTGCAGTACGGTCGTGAAGGGGAAGAGCAGGATTGCGACGAGAGGTCCCAAGACTCCAACGAGCATGTTCTTCGAGCTGCTGTTCTTGGCAGCCACTGCTGCCAAAGCAATGGCGTCGTCCAGCCGCGAGTCCATGACCGAGAAGCGAGCATCAGTCTGGTGCTGCAGCAGAGTGGCCTTTTTCTCGTATCGCCTCACGGCGCGCTTGAGGGCATCCAACTCTGGCTGAATGGTGTTGCGGACGTCCTTGGTCAAGGAGGCCTTTTGCTCGGTCCCCGCAGAGGCCATCGTGTCTTCGCTGTGTTCCCGAACAAACTCGTCAGCCAGAGAGCGCGCCTCCAGCCTCCCCAGGCGCTCCAGCATCTCTTCCACGTGCGCGCCTGGTAGAGAGGGCGCGGCAAAGGGATTGCTGTGGACGACTTGCTGGAGGTGCAGAGTCCGGGACTTGACCAGCTTGATGGTATGGGAGAAGGCGCGCAGCTCAGATGCAAGCAAGAAGATGGTGAGGTTGTAGTTGGAGACGAGGCCCTCAGATGGACGGCTGAGTTGAACGCGGATGTAGTGCAAAAGATAGGCGCTGACGAGCGGTAATGCGAAGCACGAGAGCAGTGCCAAGACCTCGTGGAAATAGAGTTCTCGGAGGGCTGACCGCTGCTGCGGTGTGGTCAGGTCCGAGGGTGGCTGTTCTTGTTGGCTGCTGGATTTGCTATTTCCTCTAATTATTTCTTCTGCTTCTTCAGGAACGTTGTCGAGGTTGGCGGTCTTGTGTTGGTGTGCTGTATCGGGGCCGGAATCGTCGGTTTCCAGATCGTCGTCGATGACATTCTCGGGGCCGGCTTCTTTCTGTATGCGTACTTGCTGAGCAGAGTGATACCAGACCCTTTCGAATGTTAGTGTTTTTTTTTATTGTTCTTTTTTATCTTTTTTTTTCTCATAAAAAAAGGGGCGGGCTTGAGCTGGTTGTAGTGGATTGGAGCTGAAAATAAAAGGCACTCACCATGGTTGCGTCACGGACCAGTGCAGAAAGACGCCAGATAACCCCAAAAGCATGATATCCGTGACGACGACATGACCGTTCTTAAACAGGGCGCCGGCAATGGCCGGCAGCAGGGCAAAGGCCAAGGACAAGGAGGCGAGTGATGAGGATTCCGGAGGGGGCGTTTCGTGGCCTGCATGTGCGGTTGGATTCAGCAGATTGCGTGCCTCGTCCAGGTTGTATTCTGAGAAATTGGAGCTCCGTCGGGGTTCGCCGTGCGGCAGGCCGTCGTTGGAGGCTTCGGAGCGACTTGCAGGCGACTTTCGTTGCATCGGACAAGGGCCATCGTCCGTGGTTTTGGAACGACGAAGTGCATGGCCAGGAGGGGCGAGGGCGAACCCTGTCGTCTTGGATGCAACGGCGGGGGCGCGAGAGGATGCAGCCGCTTGAGGCGCAGATGAGCCTTCGTCTGGCATTGTGGTTTTGATGTACATGTATGAGAGTCTGTGTCTACTGCTTGGGGGGGTGGACGAGGACAGGCATCGGAAATCGTGAGATGGAGCGAAATAAAAAAAATAATAATGCACGCAAAATCAAACGAGCGTTAAATACCTTGGGGGCAGCCTTTGTCAAGAGGAGAACAAGAGAAGAACAAGGCAAGAAGGTGGGAGGCGGAGGTGCGACGGTGTCACGTGCCCGTAGATATAGTTAATAGCCAGCTCCACCATCGTACAATGGTGGGGGTAAGAATCCTACATCATACTATAACTACGGTTATAGTTAGTAGTAATTATATATTTATAGTTATACTAAAACTAAAACTAGAATTAAAACTAGATTTTTTATTTTTATTATATTTTTATTTTAATTTTATTATTTTAATTTAATACTAATTAATGTCTAAAGATATACTAATAAAAGCTTAGATTTTAGATACTTAGAAATTATATTAATTTATCTAAGCTAATAATATTAGTAGTATAACTTATAAGTAATAATAATTAATTAAGTATCTAGCTATTTAATTTTACCTATACTATAGTAAGGATCTATATAATTTTCTAGTTAAATAAGTAGAAAGTTATAAGAAATTTAAAAGGTTTTTATATAAGTAAGAAAAATTAGTAGTATAATTTACATTACTTTACTTACTGTAATTAATAATGCCTAAACTAAAACTACTTAAAATATAATTATAATAAGAACTAAAGCCTAAGTAATAAAAGCTTAAGTAATCCTAGTTATATAAATTATAATAATATTATTTAGGACCTCTATAATTTACACTAAAGAATAATATATAATTTGCTATAAATTAATTACTTTTTAGTCTATTTTCTATAAATATTAATATAACTTCTATAGATTTATTAAGAAAAAGATTACACTAACTATAGTTAGGGATAAATATTACCCCTTATATATCCTTATTATAATTAAAAAGGTTTTAATAAGAAATATAGTTAATACTAAAAGTAGGAAGGAGCAAACTATTAGAATAGTACTATAATTTTATTATACTACTAAACCTACTTTAATAAATTATATATTTACTATTATTACTATTACTATATAAGAATATTTTAGAATCTATAGAATTTTTATTTTTATAACTAGTATTTCTATACTCTTAGTAATTATTAATATTTTTATCCTTATTTAATATAGCTTTTTCTTTAATATTAGCTAAGAATAATAATAAACTTTAAATAGCTAATAATATAAAGTTACTAGCACTATTAAAGAATAGGGATAATATCCTTAATAATACTAAATAGCTAATAAAATTTATATTATAGATTATATAATCCTAGGCTTAGATATATTAAAAATTAATAGCTATATTAGTAAATTAAGAAGTATTAATACTACTATTAGTTTTACCTATAATAGCACTAGTACTAACTATAGTAGTGTAATTATAATTAAGAGTAGCTAATATTAGGTTTTTTAATCCTAAAGTAAATAATAAAAAAGGTTAGAGAATTATAGTAAATAGTAAATTTATTATAATAATTTATAAATAAATATTAGTATTTACTTAACGTTTAGACGATATTATAGCTAGTTAGTTAAAGTAGGTAGTTAAAGAGGTATAGATTTTCTATTTATAGGGCTAAGTATTAAATTAATATAGCTAGCTTTTTATAATATTAGAATAAAAGATGCTTTAAAAGGTATTATTAAAAATAATCTATAACTATTTTATAGAATAATTCTAAAAACTATAAAGTATAGCATTAAAATGCATTAAATTAGTAAAATATATATTATAGAAATATTATAATAGCAAGGACTTAATAATTTTTATTTATAATTTATTATAAGATATAAAGATATATTATTAAGATAAGATTACTTAAATATAAATAGTATATTAAGCTTTGGATTTATATATTTAGATAATAATCCTACTACTAATAGCTAATATAATAATTAATTAATTCTTAATATAAATTAAAGAATGTAAATTTATAATTATAGCATTAGCTAAAGAGAGATATAAATTATTAGCTAATTAGTATTTTTATAATATATTTTATAGTATTATAGTATAAGGATAGTTTTTCCCTAAACCTTAATAGTAATATAAGTAGTATACTATAGAATAAAATAATATATTTAGTTAATAAATACATAATATAGCAAACCCTAATAATAAAGGATAATTACCTTATAATACTAGTTAGTACTTAAATATATATAGTAGTAATACTTATAGTAATTATAGAGGAGGTTTAATATTCTAGTAGAGTATAAGAGGTAATAGGCAACAATTACTATTATATATATATCTATAATTTAATTAGTAGAGGCTAGGGGGAGATAGATTAATACTATTTAGTAATCGCTAACTAAAGCTAATATTTACTACTACCTAGCTAATATAGGTAGTATACCTAGCTAATAAATAGAATAATTAATTATAGTTATATAATAATAGTTAGCCTATAGATATAATAAGAAATATAGTAAATATATAATTAAATAGTAATATAAATAACTAAATTCTATTCTCTAAAGTTAAGTAGTAAGAGAATTACTAGGAAAATTAGGGTAGTATTTCTATAAATAATAACTAAGGGGATTAAGTATAATTTATTAGTATTAATTACTTAGTATAAGTTTATTATTTTTACTCTATATAATTTACTTTAAATAATGCTTTATTTAGATATCTTAAATAAAATTATAATATACCTAAATAAGCAGTGTTAGTAGCTTATAATTAAATTTTAGACTCTTGCTTTTCTTACTTAACTTATAATAGAAGTAATTATATTATATTATAAATAAATAGAGTTTTAGAAGTGCAGTAGATTTACTACTAAATAAAAAAATACTAATACTAATTTATAAATTAACTATTAATCTATAGTAAAATATAGGATTAGAATATACTTTTTATGCTTAAATATATTTAAGATTATAGATTTACCTAGATCTAGTAAAACCTAATATATAATATAATATCTATTATAATATAGGTTACTTAGTTACCTTAGTGGATAGTGTATAGGTTATATAATTATATTTAAAGCTTAAAATTTAAATATAAGTAATACCTATTAAGGTTAAAGGAATTAGTTTAAATAAGTTTTAAACTAATTGATATATTTTATTGCTAATAAACTTTATAAAATAAGCGCTAAATAGATTATTAGTAATTATATCTTTTATAAGAGAAGTAGCTTTAGTGCTATTACTAACTCCTAAATTATTAATTAGCACTAACTATATTATGCTAAAGAAAATAGATATTATAATTAATAAAGGGAAAGCTATTATTTAAATATATAGTAATATAGCTATACTAATAGTAGTGTAGTATACTAAGCAGAGGGTAAATATGTTAATTAAATTCTATAATCTTATTATAATTTAGGTAGGAGAGATAGTATTAATACTAATTATACACTATTTAGTAAAGTATAATTAAATATTATTTAAGCCTAAAAGAATATAATCTTTAGGAATTTATACTACTATAGCTAATAGTATAATAAAAAAGATTATTATATAAAACATAGGAAATAAGATAGTTATTATTAAAAGGAATTAGGTATTAGGGTAATTTAAATTAATTAATCTAGCGGCAATAGTATATATTATAGATATAACTTATAAACCTAATATATTAGATTTAGCTTTAGTTATAGAGGATTATAATAAATAATACTTATTAATACTTAAGTAGGTTAAGAAGGATATATTTATAGTTATTAATAAAGTCACTAAGGTAAATATTAATAATTTAAAATACCTAAAGGAGACTTAATAAATTTATTAAATACTTTAAGAATACTAATAATTATTTATAAATAAAGGTTTTATAACTATTCTAAAAAATAAATAAATAAATATTTATATAAAGCTAAAGTAGTAAAATATAATCCTAAAAAAATGTTATATATATCTAGTGGAACCTAATAATTATTATATTATTAAATAAATAATATACAAATTATTAACTACTAGGAAAGTGTATTATATAGTAGGATAAGTACTATTTACATTCTTAGTATTTATTATTTAGATAGGATAGGGAGAGCAATAAAAGGGATATATAATAGTTAATATTTATAGTTTAAATGCTATATTACTATTAAATATATACCCTATAAGATAATAGGATAAAGTTTTAGGCAAGATAGCTAATGCTATATATATTATAATTATAAATATTATATTATTTTACTATTAATAGTTAGTTTGCCTAGATTTACAATAAGTGTTAATAGTTATTATATATAATGGTTAATACACATTTAATATCCTAATTATAGGGTATAAAGGCTTAAATACCTATATTTAGCAGCAAATTAATAATTTGCTATAGGGCATATAAGTAATAGTATATTATAATAATATTATTATTATATTTACTAGCTTTAAACAGTACCTTAAGGACTTAAGGGCTATATATTAAAGACTACTTAATATAAATATATCTATTAGCCTTAGAAAAATATTTATAGTATATTTTAAAACTAAGGTTTTAGGTAAAATAGTGGATTCTTTAGAGATATCTATATTAACTAAAAACCTAGTAGTAATTAGGTAATTAGAATTCCCTAAGACATTATAATTATTAGAATATTTACTATAATTTACTAAAGTATTATAATAATATATCCTAAAATTTGCCTTAATAATTAAACTATTATAAGACTATAAAATAAATTTACTCTATATCTATTAGGTTATTAAAAAGGATAGCTCTAATAGAAAACCTATAAAAGTAAGAAAATAATCTAAACTAATAAGGCAAAATTAGGTAAAGGTAATAGGCATTCTATTACTAATAATAAGAGAAGTTAATGCATTTAATAAGTTAAAAGCAGCCTTAATAAAGAATATAATTTTAACTCTATTTTCGCTAGAGAGATAATTATTTATAGATTTTAATATATTTAGCTAAGGTATAGGTATTATAATATATTATGTTAAAGATAATATAATTATAAAATTAGGTTTATATATAGACATTATTAAATACCCTCTATATATAGCTATTTAACTAATTGTATTTTTATTATAAATATTATTAGTAGTAGAAAAACAATATTAGTTAATAGAACTTAAGATTTATAGTTATATATAGATGCTCTAAAAATCCTAACATTAGATTAAGGCAATGTAAAAGCCGCTAGTTATATGTTTTACTAACTATAATTCTATTATAAATATATTGCAACAGCTAGATATTATAAATATAATAAGCTAATATATAGTAAATAAAAAATTAATCTAGGTAATGGAATATATTAGTTAATTTAGTGTATGCACTATATATAAACGTAGAAAAGATTATTTAATATTAAATATATTAAGTTAATTAAGGATAATAGCACTAATATATAATAATAATATACTAGAATAATTAAATAATATATTAAATAAAAGACCTAAATTATAGTAAGATTTTAAGAGAGTAATATAATTATAGCATAATCTAGTTACAGCACTGATTCCTAAAAATATAGTCCTATATACATAAAGGCTATTAGCATTATTATTAAGTGTTTTATGAAAATATAAATAATTAATATAATTAGGATATAACGCTAATTTAATATAGAAGCATATTAAAACAGTATTAGAAGGTAATACTAGATTAGTATCTAAGAATAGGGCTAGTTTGCTATTTTATTAGGAAGATAATTTACTTTAAAAAAAGGCCTAGTTTTTGGCTATAATTATATATTCTAAAAATAACTATAAAGGAGCTCTTTAATTTAATCTATAATAGAAATTATATAGGTTATGTAAAGTTAAGTAAGATTATATAATAATTCTATATCTATAAAGGATTATAACACTTAAGGGAATACTTATAATGATATTTATTATATTAAATATATAAACTAAGGCAATACTTATAATATAGGAATCTGCAACTATTATTGCCACTGCTAACTCCTTACTATATAATTTTAATTAATTTCCTACTATTACTACCTAAGTTAGTAAAGGGGAATAATATACTATTAGTTATTATAGATAAATTTAGTAAATAAGTTATGTTAGTATTATATATTAGCAATATTATAGTAAAGGATTGCGTAAAGTTATTATATAGTTACTTATTAGGAGCTAATTAGGGTCTACTTAAAGTAATAATTCGTAATAAAAATATATAATTTCTAGCTAAATTATAGAAAACCTTTTAGGAATTTATTAGTATAAAGCTATTATATTTTATAGTATATTATCTATAGATAGATAGCTAAACTAAACGCATAATTTAGATAATAGAGTCTATAATCTAGATATATATAGCGAAATTAGACAACACTAGATTATAGTAGTATATGTTGCTATAACTATAATTTAAATTTAATAATGTAAAATTAGTAATAACTAAATACACTCTAAATAAACTTATATTAGGATTTTCGCTAAATAATACATACTCCTTATTATATAATTATAAACTAGAATTATTAAATAACCTATATAAGAGATTACAAGCATACAATGCTATTATAATTATATTAATATATATAAAAAGATTTTATAATATAAAGTATAATATAAGGTTTTTTAAAGTTAGGAATTATATACTTATTAAATTAGATAAATAATTATATACTATTTTATAATTAAGTAGCCTAAAATATAGTTTAAAGTTTATAGGACTATTTAATATAATATAAAGAATTAGGAGATTAGCTTATAAATTAAAGCTATTAAATATATTGCGAATACACTTAGTTATATTTATTAATTACTTAGAACCCTTTATTAATAATAAGTATAATTAAGAGTTAGGGATTATATTGTTATGGACTAGCCTAGATGGCGACTGCGATCTAGTGTTAATGAAGTTATTATTATCTATAAGGGGGAAAGGAAAGGTTACTGTCCCCCTCCACTATGTGTCTAGTTTATATACAATGTATACTTATAGGGTTTACCCTCTAGGTAAGGTAGGTTACCTTATATACTCCTTATATGCTTCTTTCCTATTCTACTAAGAATCTAAGCCTTTAGCTTAAATTTATTATATAGCCCCTTACTATACTATTCCCTAGCTATAAAATAATTAGTAAACAGTTAAGTTATAATAACACTATTAGGGTATAAGTAATACACCTTACTAGGTAGAACTATATATCCTAGTTAGTACTAATCTAGCGCCTAGTATTAATAAAATAAAACCTAAAATAGAAACCTAAATAAAAATCCTAAATTAGTAAGCTAATTATATCTTAGATATTAACTATAAATCTCTTAGTTAGCTCCCTTAAGCTTATAGGTATTATCTTACTATTATCCTTATTACTAATATTTTATATATATTAAGCCTCCTATTTAGATATTAATTAATGCCTATTTATCCCCTATTATTATTTAATATCTTTCTTATATACCTTTTATAATATTAATAAACAATCTACTATTACTATTTATTAAATCTAAATAGTAAGCTTCTCTATTCTTACTACTTTACTTATTTTAAAAAACTAAGGTTATAAGATTATATTTATTACTATTAATACTCCTTTTTCTCTTTCCTTACCTCTAAATAGCTACTATATTTTAGGCTATTATAAAATAGAAGGTAATTTAAAGAATAAGTTATATACCCTTATAAATCTCTCCTAGCTAGATATTTAGTGCTTATTTTATATCCTCTATATAGTAAATAATAGCTTATTTTTATATATACTAAGCCCTAGGTACTTTTATAAAAAGTACTAAAGAAGGAAATTAACCTATATAAAGAATATTACTATATTTACCTAAAGTTTTACTCTTTACTGCCTTACTTATAAAATAGTAATAGCTATTTATTATAATAAGGCTATAAAGGTGCTTTATATTCTTACTTATAATACTCTTAATAGTAAGGGAAAAAAGGTTATTTTAAATAAGCTATTTAAAGCTTTATATAATTACTTTACTACTATCCTATATACTATAGAAAAGTATACTATACCTATTATTACTACTAGCTTCTTACCTATACTATTCTTTTATCCACTAGCCTAACCTTAGTTTATTATTAGTAAGATACTTTTATATTTATTATTTATTTCTACTATTAATTCTACTACTATTTACTTATTAAAAACTAGTATTAACTATACTAATACTTAGTTATTTAAGGTATAGTGCTAGGTTAAATAATTAATACTTATATATTAAGATTTATTTACTTAGCTTTAGTTATATTAGCCTTTCTTACTAACTTACTTATTACTATATTTAAAGGAGTAAATATATATACCTATACTACTCCTTTTTATTTTATTAAATATAATACCCCTTTTTACTACTATTACACCTCCTTCTACTATTAATATACTACTTTTTACTAATATTATAATACTACTTACTATTTATTAGCTTTTAATATTTATAATATTTATATTTAAGCTACCCCTAAGTATTTTTAGTTTTATATTATAAAGGCTTAATTTATTTCTTATTAATTAAAAGTTACCCTCTTTACCCCCCCTTAGCTTACTCTTTATAGCTATATTAGCTAAGTATTATAAAAAAAAAAGAAAAAAGAAAGGTTTAGTTAGTAATTTTACTTAAGTAATAATAAGGTATAGGGATATTATAACTAAGTTAAAGCCTATATAGGGCCTAGTAATATTAAAGTTTATATTAAATAGTATACTATATAGTATTAATTAAGAGTTATAGTATATCTCTCTTAGTTTATTATTAAAATATATATCTTTTTATTATACTTTAAAATTTATTAATACCTTAATATCCTTTAGGTTTTTAAGTAGCTTTTATATTAGCTATATATAGCTAATTTATTTAATTAATATATTATAATAGCTACCTTAACCTTTAGTATTCTTTATAGCTAAGATAAACTTAACCTAATACTTATAAAGTATATTTATACTATTGCCTTAGGGCTAAATAAAGCCTAGTTAGGAGTTAAGTAAGGCTTAGAAAGGGAGTAAATTATTTACTATATATTTAATTAAATTAATATAAAAAATAAGGTAAATACTACTAAGGATATTTAATTTAATAGTAAGGGGTATAAAAGCTTTAAGTATAGTATATTTAGCTATAATTTAGTTTAACTTCTTACTTAAATAAAGGGTTTAAATATTATAAAGGCTAAGCTAAACTTTATTACTAACCTAATACTATTCTATAAAGTAATATAATTAATTAAAAAACTTTTATTAATACTATTAAGTAAAATTAATAATAGCTTAAGTAAATACTATTTTTTACTTAATATACTTAAAAAACTAGACTACCTACCCCTTAGGGGATATCTAGCTTTATATAAAAGCTAGTATATATTATACTAAATTAATATTAAACCTATAAAAGGCTATATATATATTAAAGCTAGTAACTAATAAGTTATAGTTATTAAGTATAAGCTAATATATTATTAAGTGTAAAAGCTAGTTTATTTAAGTAAAAGAGACTATAATATATAAAACTACCTAAACCTTTTAATTTATATATTTTATACTTCTATTAGTTTAAGGGTAGTAAAATATAAAGAGAAGCTACTAAATCCTTATAAGAAAGTATAGTAATAACTAAAAGCTACTTACTTAGTCTAAGCTATAGTTTAATATAATACTTAAAGGGAACCTATAGAAACGCTACTAGTAGTTTAAGAAGTATTAAGTATATACCTTAGTGCTTATACTTATTATAGCCTTTAACTAAATATACTTAAAAAAATAGTTTATAATAACTATAAGGAACTAAGGGGTATTTAAAGAGTTAGCTAAAAGGTTAGTTATAAAATCTACTAATATCTATAACTAATACCTATTTAGCGCTAGGATAGGCTATAGGAAGCTTTAGTATAAGCACTAGCTCTTATAAGCTTTATAGTAGTAGTAATTCTATATATACTATATAATATCTATTAATATACTCTCCTAATAATAATTATAATAAAGAGCCTAAAAGGTTATATTCTTCCCTAGGTAGCCTAATAGGGGTAAGTTATAGGTTTATTAAATTAGTATAGTAGTTAGGGGCTTATACTATAATACCTAAAGGTAGCTATAGAATAGTAAAGCCCTATAAGTATTAATTATATAATCCCTAACCTACTAATATATAGCTACCTTAGTAGGAAATCTCTAAGCCCCTAATTATATTACTATAATCTTTAGGTAATATATAGGATTAGCTTATATACCTTAATTCTAAAGGTTTTAGAGATAGTTATCTATAAAGAAATTATAGCTTTATAGGTTAATTACTATATTACTAGTTAGGGGCTAGTCCTACTCTAATAATAGGGCAGAAGGGGCATAGGATAGCTATAATAAGCACATAACTAATATTAAGTATAGCAATAGCTAAGCTAATATAGAGTTACTTAATTTATCCTACTTATAGTAAGATAGTGCATTAAGGTAGGCTATTTAAAAGCCTAGTTAGTAGTAAAGGTAAAAATTAAAGAAAGAGAGGGTCTTTATTTAATATACCTAATATTTTAATATTTCCTAAGGGCTTATAAAGTATTCTAAGTTCTTATAGTTAGTAAGAATTATAAATAGTTTAAAAACACTATAAAGCTTAGTAAACTATACCTTAAGGTATAAGATAATGCTAAGTAGCTTCTTATTATAAATTATATAGTTCTATTAAGGGGCTATAAGCTAAGTAGAGTAGTAGGCAATAGGTTATAGTATACTTACTATATTATATTATAAAAGGCAACCCCTAATAGCCTCCCTTAATGCGTTAGCCTTTACTATTATATCTAAAGTAAGGTTCTATTAAGCTAGAATTAAAGCTAAGAAAAACGTATCTTTAAGGCATTAAAAGGCTATTTAGTAAGCTAGAGACTAGATAAATAGGGCGCCCTTCTTAATAAGGTTAAGTAAGGGTTTAATAAAGTTTAAAAAGTTAGCTATAAATTCCTAGTAAAAGTTTATAAAGCCTAAGAAGCTATACATACCCTATAGCTATATTAGTGCCTTCTATTTATAAATAGTAGCTACCTTAGCTAGGTTTAGTTACATTATATAGCTAGCTTATACTATAAACCTTAAGTACTTAACCTTAGTTATACTAAAGGCATACTTATTAAGGTTAAGATATAGGCTAGCCTATTAGAGGCAGGAAAGGATCTCCTTAGTGCGCTATATATACTCCTTATATATATTACTAGTGTAAATAAGGATATTATTAAGATAGGCTATTATATAGACCCTTAATATATCCCCTAAGGCGCTATTAATATAATATTAGAATATTATAAGTGCTCTAGCTAGGCTAAAGAGATAAATAAGCTATTTAAAAAGGCTAAAATATATATAGAAGGCTATAAGAGCCTTATTTCCTTATATAATATATAGGCAATAGAAAGTAGTATAAATATCTAATTTAGTAAACTACTAAGCGCCTATTAGGGATTATAAAGTCTTCTTAATAAGTAGTAATAAGTACTAGTCTTAATTTATAATTTTATTTAATGCTTTATAGTTTATATAAAAACACTAACCTTTACTTACTTTTTTAATTAAAAGTATTAGTATAGCTATTAAAGAGAAGGAAGCTTTAATTTAGCCTTTATTTATAAGGTTTATAATTTATTTTTATATTTTTAGTAGCTAGTTCTAGGGTATATTATAAAGCAGTGCCTAAGGTAGGTTTAGTAGGCTACTATTAAGGTTTTATTATAGTTAAATATAATAATTAGCCTACCTTTAGTAAAAAGAAAGAGTATTAGCATTTTTATAGTAAAATAAATCTTTAAAGTTAGCTAATTTACTTAGTAAAAAGGAAAGGTTCTTATTTTTTTATAAAACTATTAAGTTTACTATAGATATAAGGATAATATTAATCTTTTATAAGCTTATAAATATAATACTGCTTACTTTACCTAACTATAAAGCCTAGTAAGCTAATTTTATATAAACTAAGCCTATAATAGTAGTTATTAGTAAAGCTATCCCTTAGGTATTTAAGGTATAAATCTCTAGGCTACCTTATATATAGATAATAAAGAGGCGTTAAGTAGTATATAATATAATATTATTCTAGGCTATTTATAGTGCCCTTAGGATATAGTTTTATAAGAGGCCTAGGATTATATAGGCTACTATAGGGAATAACTAGCTATTTAGGTTAGTACTAAACTAAATAAAGTAAGTAATTCTTAGGCACTAAGAGGCGTTAGTATAACTATGCTATATAACTATTATAGTAGTAGTTAGTATATATAGTTAGGCTAAGGTAAGGCATTAAAGGCCTAGCCTTTAAACTATATATTTACTTATAGTAGTATAGCTATTATAACTACTATCCACTTAGGTATTAATAAACTTAGAACTATTATATAGAAAAGGAAGAAGGAATAGTGCCTCCTTTATATAATATTTTATTTTTTTATAAATATTTAAGCTAATACTATTATAGGTATAGTATAGATTAATACTGCTAATATATATTCTATTACTAAGATTTATATAGTAAGGCTATCTTTTTCTAAACTAAAGTTATTATTACTACTTAGTGCCTCTTTATTAAAAGTATTTAGGGCCTTAATATTAAGACCCCCTATTAAGTAATAGGTAGGAAGCTATATATAGTTTTAAATAAGGTAATTATTATTACTATAATATAAACACTAGTAGGTAGCCTTATAGTGCTTAATAATATTCTATAAAACCTAAGTTACTTAAATTATGCCCTTAGTGTCTATAGGCTTTATACCTAACCTACTTTTACTAAAGAACTTATAACCCTACTTAGGGCCTAAAAAACTAATAGAATTAATACTTATTATAGCTATATTACTATTCTAGTTACGTTTAGTTTAGGTATAATAATAAGCCTTAATATACTTCTTAATTTAATATAAGTTAATATCTAAGGTAATACTATAGTATTATATAACCGCTATATAATAGTTAAAGTAGGGGATATTATAGCTTATATAGTAATCCTTTATTTACTTATTAAGTTTAACTTAAAGCTAGGTAAGTTTCACTATATCTACTTAAGTGCTCCCCTTTATAAGGTATAACTTTTATTTAAACTAAATAAAGAAATTTATAAACTATTTATTTAGGTATTATTTTAGCTAGTTTAACTTTATAACTATATATTTCTTTTAATAAGGGTCTATAAATATAGTATTAAGGTATTTAAGGAAATAGCTTAGTGTATACTAGTAGTTACTACTTAGCTTAAAGAATAGAGCTATTTATACCTAAATTTTAGGTAATAGATTCTAGTAAATAAGAAACTACTTATTATAGTTAGTACTAATAAAGTTTAAGTTAGCCTCTAGCTTATATACTATAAGGCTCTACTAAGCTTAAAATAAAGCCCTATTCCTATTATAGGGGTTCTCTATTAGGAGTAGCTTACGCTTAGGTTATACCTAGTTAGCCTATATTAGGGCATTTATATAGGATGCCTAGTTTATTATAGCTATATAGTAGTGTAGTTCCTTAAGCTAAGCTACTATTAAAGCAATAGTTTTGTAAAGGTAGTGTAAGTCCTATATATTGCCTAATTAGGCTATTTATTTATAATACTAAGGATCTATTACGCTATCCTTATAAAGATAAATATTATAAGTAGCGTTGTAATGGATAATAATTGTTATAAACTAGCCTAAATAGTAACTACAATCTAGTGTTAATAAAGTTATTATTATTTATAAAGGGGAAAGGAAAGGTTACTTTTAGAAATAATGGAGGTGGGTGCTATAGAGCACAGCTTACTAAGGTAGTGGGCTTAGTGAGCGTGCACGTACAGATCCACTGCTCTGCAGAGCAGAGCACTGCAGCAAGCTACAGTTCACTATATCTCACGTAAAATGGAAGCTTTTACGTTGCTTTTAGCACTATTCAATTCGCTAAAGAATTTGCAATAATAGTATCCAATAAATTATATCTAATATCTGACTTTACAGGTGTGCGCAGCTAGCAAGAGTGATTCTAACGGTCCGTATGGTTAGCGGCTGTGAGGGGGTTTTTCACTTCCTTCCCTTACATACCTACTAACCTTATTAGTGGATCCTAGTCGCTAGCTAGGCTTTGTAAGCCACTTTCTATTTTCCGTAAAATTCATTTATATAGGAAAATAAAAAAATAGACTTACGGCTATACAAATTAGCTGCTAACGTGCTTATAATTAGTTAACTTAGTGAAAATCAATGTACAACACTAAAAAACCGATTTTTAAATATATATATAGAAAGAAAGCCCAGAATTTAGCAATAAAGAATCTAGTCCTAAGACTTTTTATAAATTCCTCCTTATTAAGAAAAATAGTAAAAAACACACATTATAGGGTAGCTACCTTCCCTAACTAAGCAGCTGTCAGCTAGCTTAGTCACATCCTTCAATCCATTCCTCCGTATCTTTATTAGTTGCCTTACAAATCCAACCCAAAGACTAGGCCCACTTTATAGCTGTTAGTCCGACTGCGTAGCTGTCAGAATAAGCAAAAAAGGTCGAAAAGTGAGGATTTGTGGGGACCCTGCAGCTGCGAGCCCACACACGTGACCTTTGGTCGGAATTCCGTGGTTGTGCCGCCCGCGCGCGCGCACGCTTGCCGGCTTACACTGGCTTACAAAGCCCCCTATAAAGTGCTTCTATCAGCGCTATAATTATAGCACTAATAGTGAGGAATCCCCTATAAATAACCCTGTTATTTTTAACAGTTACTATCCCCCTCCATTATATATCTAGTTTATATACAATATATGCTTATAGGGTTTGCCCTTTAGGTGAGGTGGGTTACCTTACATGCTCCTTACATGCTCCTTTCCTGTTCCGCTAAGGATCCGAGCCTCCAGCTCGAATCCATCACATATATTACCTATATAATTAGTAGTATATAAGGTTTGAAAGATTATAGCACAGACTAAATATAATAATATAATAAGATACTTAGTTATATTTAATAATTTAGCTCTATTTTATAATTAATAGATAATAACTATAGCGATTATAAGGCTTATAGGTAGTAAAAAAGCGTTGTATAATTAGGCTGTTAGCTAATAATTAGTAATAGCTATAAGTAACTAATAATAGTGTATAGTAGTGTAAAATAGTATTAATACTATATATAATACTTTTATTTTACTTTTATATAGAGAAATCCTTAGTATTTATTTTACATAATCTCTTTAAGTTATTATTTCCTTTTTTTATCTTTATATAATCTTAAAGTAGTTATACTTCTTACTACTTATTAGTAAGAATAACTAATAACTCTATATTATTATAAAATTAGGTTATAGTAATATAATAATACCTAGGTAATAATGCTAATTAGAAAACCCTCTATAAACTAATTATTAATTTTATTTTAGTGGAGTTCTAGCTGCTTTTCCCTAATAGAATTTATATAATTTTTATATTTAAGGACTTTATTACTAAGAACTTAAGCTTTAAACTAACTATAATTACTTATACTAATTATAATTTACTAAAGACCTTAAATAGACTATTAAATTTAAAAGAGTAAGTATTTATATAATTAGCTTTAGTAAAAGCTATTTAGGGTTAGTCTATTTATATAGGATTAAAGATTTATATAAATATAATAAATAGTTTTATAAATAAGTTAATATAATTACTACCTAAACTATATCTAAATTTAAAGGAGAGATTAAATAATTTCTATTATAAAAAACCCATTATCTAAACTATTAGGAAACTAATTAATAAAATAGTAAAAAATATATCTTTAGACACTAATAAACTAAAGGTAAATATTACTAATTTATTTATACTAAAATAATTATAAATCCTAAAACCTATATAGTTATTAAATTTTTTTAATACTAAAAGGGATAATAAGGATAATAATTATATAAATAAATAAGCATATAAAAAATAAGAATTATATAATATAATAACTAAATAGATAATTATATTAATTAAGGCGTTAAATGCTAATACTAAAGCAATATATATATAAATAGAAATAATTTTTATATAAAATTAGCTACTATAAAAAATAGTAGTAGGCATAATAATAATAGTAAATTTAAATACCTTTAACGTATAGTAATAACAATTAACTCTAATAATAATAAGAATTATAGCTATTAAATTTAATATATATAGAATTATAGTCTACCTTATAAAATAGGGAGAGATTTTAGTAGAAGTAGTTATAGAAAATTAGGAACTATAAATACTATATAATCAGTATTTTTAATAGGATAATAGTAATATATAGGTATAAATAGATTACTAGTAAATAGTATTTAGGTATTTGTGTTAGGATAAAATTTAGATAATTACTTTAGGAAATAATTAGGAGATTTAAAATTATAATTATTAAGAGAATAATAAGGGCATTATATTTTAAGTGGCGGCACCTATTACGTGCCTATAGATATAGTTAATAGCCAGCTCCACTATTATATAATGGTGGGGGTAAGAATCCTACATCATACTATGACCACGGTCACAGACGGCCCGTGGGGGTCGATGTCGCTCAGTTTCGTCATGACTATTGACGTTTCCCTGTTGTGCTTTGTAAAGTCTGGTCGTCAGTCGTCAAGTCGTCTGTCGCCAGGTCTTGGGAGGTACTTTAGTCTGGCCTGGTTGTCTGGTCTGGTGGTGTGGCCAGTGTGTTCTGGTAGGCTAGCATCGAGGCTTGCAGTCGGCCGACCAAACCCAGCAGCCACAACTTTCTTTTTTTGCTCGCACCTTCCTTTTCTTCCTCTCCCTCTCTCGACTGGGTCTTTCTTTCCCTGGTTGCTCGCCCTTCCCTTTTTGCTACTGCTACCAACCAATCTCCTTACGGACACAGACGCCAGGCAATTTGCCTCCACTTGGGCGCTGCGCCCGATTTTGAGTTTGGGGGGGAAAGGGTTTCCCCTCAATCTGGGGTATCCGAATGGGAGGTCTGGTGCGTTCCAACCAGACCCTGTCCGAAGCCATCCCCCGGTACAACAGTGGCAAGGCAGAGGTGCCTGCGTATTGCCGAGTTCTTTCCCCGTGGGCTGGATAATCTGGACCAGGCGCGAGAAGGGGTTAGGGTTACATGGAGTTTCATGTGTACATGCAGTTTTCTTTTGTTGGTGGCTTTCCTGTTTGCGAGACCGTGCTTGGGGTTTCAGCAATGCCTGCAATCTATTTTTTTTTGTTGCCTGGAAGTTTCCTCTCTCCGTCCATCTTTTTTTTTTCCACTTCCTCTCTCTTGCATTCTGTTCCAATTGCTGCCTAACAGATTCATTCTTGGGTTGAGTTTGTGAAGTGCATGTGGCGCCCGGACGAATTTGCCCGCCAGCAAGTCCATTGAATCCATGAGCGCTAGCGCTGGAGTCGGGGCTAGCACACTGGCACTGGCACTGGAACTGGCACAACCTCAACTGGCCGCGCTGCATGTGGCCTGCGTTTTGGCCGTTCCGGCGGCATCAACGCCAAGCGCCGGCCCACTCACAGCACCTGGTGCACGCGCGGGACAAGCACATTCGTCCATTCCACAACAACAGGAGCAGAGTCTTCCCTGTTGCGCCAACATCATCATCACCACCACCACCACCACCACCTTCTTCACCAAGCCAGTTTGACACCTCTGCCATTGGAAGCTCTCCAATATCCGCTCGCATTGCAGCCAAGATCGATTCCAATTCCGACTGTGTTATCTCCGTCCCCCCCCAGCATCGCCGTCCTGACGGCTGTGCCCACGCCACTTCTTCCACGACGCCCAACGTATTCGAGTCGTCTCCCACTCCAGCAAAAGCACAGAGCTGCCTTCAACTCAAGGCGTCCTCCCAGCAAAAAAACTACCCCATCGCCTCTCTGGACTCCGCAGCTGAACCCGCTGCATTTGCCGTCGCGTCTGAGAACCGGGAGCATCAGGCTGCAGCTCCCCGTCATCACAACACAGACCTCGTTGCCTCATCTCCTTTTCGCAAGCACGACCGCAAAGGCAAAAACCTAATCGGCCCTCACCGCAGTAGTCGGCCGTCTGCATCGCGCCTCTGGAACCCGACAAACTCTACGCCTCGCATTCCCCAGCAGCACCGACAACGTGAACGAACATCTTCGACACCGCCGCCGCCTACGGTCCTGCTTCAGCACCCTGCATTTTCTGCCTTGACAGAAGCAAATGATCGTTTTGCTGCTACTGCCGCTGGTAGCTATCCACTCTTGACTCTTTCAGAGCAGCGACAGTCGAGACACACATCATCCACGCCCACAACCCTCCAAATCGACCGAACCGGTGCCAGTGATCGCCGAATCAGCTTGCCGCGCTCATTTCGCCCTTCACTGGACGGACAGCGCTACCACCATCCTCGCACATCGGTTGGATTGGACGCCACCCAGACGATTCCTGGGACTAGCTCATGTGTGGACGCAACCAATCTTCCAGAACCGTCAGCAAAGAGCAAAGGTAAGCAAAAAGCAACCATGGCCACGGCAGACGAGGCGACGAGGTCGTGCTCGAGGGACCTTGAACGTGGACCAGATGTGGTGAATCAACGAATTTCGGCTATATCCGCCGCGGAGGGCATCGGCTCGTCCCTATCGTCATCAAACTCGTCCATCATGGGAGAGGATGTGCAGCCGGATGCTGGCGAAGAATGGGGTCCTCAGCATCCATGTTTCCCGCACATGAACCCACACGTCCCGCTCGATTCGATGGAATATGCCACGACGAGAATAATACGGGTCAAACGTGACTGGTTAGTGGCAGGTGACCTAGCTCCTACCTTTTCCAACCTGTATCCGGAAATCTTGGATCCAGCGGGCGTGTCGGAGCAAGAATTTCGACGGGTTGTCGAGAAGCTGAACGCAGAGCTCATCCCCATATTTGACCCATTTGGTTTCCGGAACATGCTGGACAGTGTGCTGGGACTGGTGACCGGCTGGCTGTGGGATGATTTCGGATTGACGGCGGCCAAGTCGCGTCTGAACAATCTTGAGAAGTGGATGGAGAGGTGGAATCTCGAGATGGAGAAGACCATGTCGTCCGAGGAAGGGGTGATGCCCCCAAAGCTCATCCCACTGCGGCGGACAGGATATATGAGTGTAAGTTGTTGTTTATCACTCTTTTGCCCCCACTGGATCGTGTTCTCTTTTCTTCCCAAGATGTCGTTTTCGCACTAACTGCTGTTGCAACACAGTTGGACATCCAGATACCAGATCCCGAGATCGCGCCAGCGCCTAGCAGCGTCGACGCTAGCGATTCCAGGATCGCATTGCCTCTGGAGCCCATGCCTGCCATGACGACTGAAAGATGAAGGGTCCTGGAAGCTGGAAGGCGGAAGGACTTTGCTTTTGTGAGATATCGTTTTGTCGGTATGTAATGCTTGGGGGTTTTGCCATCCGACTGCTGCGGCACATTTTCCCGCGATCCTTTGTGATCCTATTACTTTACTTTTCATTTTTTCCATTTTTTCTTCTAAATCTGGCGCAGCGGATCTCGCAATTCTCTCTTCTTCTCTTTTTCGTTTTTATTTTGCGACATCGATACCAAGAGTCTTTTTTTCTTTTCTTTTTTTTCTTTTCGAATTTGGACTTTACCCTTGAATAGAGGGCCGAGGTGAAAGTTCTTATATGACCGGAGGGGGAAAAGGGGGAGGGGGGGCTGGCATTTTGTTATGCATGTATTTACATGACGTTTGTGGTCAATACTAGCGTCCTAGCCCAGTTCAATGCATAGAGGTTATGGAAGGACCATGGTATTTGGAAGTGATCAATGGCAACGGCGAGCACCTTTTCTTGTCCCTCAAGTCTACATGGTTCTGCGGCGGAGCCAAGATGACAACGATCCAGTCGCCTGTGTTCGTCCTTCCATTCACACCCTTGCAACTCACGCACAATTGACCACTGCGACATCCTCGACAGTTCGTTGGAGGAAATCCCGGCTATGTTTTGTTCCGTGCTGGATACGGCACACAATTTGTTGGCCATCATGGCATCAGCGGCTTGCGCGAATACGTCGGAAGATCATTAAAAGGATTGACACTCAAAGTCACGGGTGGATGGTCAAGTGTATGTGAGGTTAAGGATGTCGATTCCCGTCTGGCTTGTGCCGGAACACCACGCTTTTGTACGGGCGGTTCCTGCGGAGTGCAGCGATGTTGCGTGCTTTGGTCGGGATCTAAATCGATATACATACCGATCTAGTAGCTACTAGGTACTTATGCATACCTAGTAGATGTATATGAACGTATAGATGTGTATATTGACAGTGCAATAGTTCATTATTGTATATGCTTCGCATGCATAGCAAATGCTAGAAACCCTGTTCCGAATCTCCTGTAATCCTTCTATCCGTGCCTGTCATTGACCCGGGGGAAACAGAAAAGAGATGCTTTGTGGGGGGGAGGGGGTTGATATCGCCTTTCGGCATAGTCGCCGGGGGTTATGAATGAGGCCTTGGGCCCTGGGGCGCGGGGGTCTGGGCCTGGACCGCCTGGTCCCCGGTTATCATTGTTATTACAGGCCAGGCACCGTTGGCTTTGCTGGTATGTCTAGTGCGGGCATCCGCCGCTCAAAAATGACTTTGCTCCATTGAATTGTTTTTTTTTATCCTTTTTTTTTATGGGTGAGCTTGCTTGGACTGACGATTCTAATATACATATACATACACATGTATATATGTATTTTTGTACGTCAAACTGTGACACAGTCTCAGGAACCGAGCATCATCTCCAGATACTAGGTACTTGCACATGTATTCGTCTCATCATCTTCTCATGTTCTGTACCATGAACCTCCCGCCCGCTTTGCATTAACCCCTGTCGTGGGACGACCCCAACACCCCTTTCTGTTCATCCCATCGCTGCCAATTGCGCCAGCGTCATGACATCCTGTCCACAGGAGAAGCAAACAAATTGCCAACCTCCCATAAATGCCCCGAAACCCCATTCTAGTCTTCCCGATCCTGTAGCTTTCGTTTCCCCGGCAAGCCCGAGGATGATTCCACATCAACGTCATCGCCGCCTTCTGGGGCGTCCGACTGCTCAATAATCTCCCATTCGACCTTGACGGCCCCGTCCCCCGAGTGCTTAATCCCATGCGTCCGGCGCAGCCTGCCCAATCGTGTGCCTTCAACCATGCCGTCAAACCAGGGAACACCAAACGACTGCCGCAATACTATGCCTTGACTCCGGATGCTCCCTTCCTTCTCCTTCCGCTTGTCTTGCTCGTCCCCCTCGCCTTCATTTTCCTCGGGGATGAGGCCCAGATCTTCCAGGTCTTGCAGATCCTCCTGCAGCAGGCTGCCCAAGGTCAGATTGATGTAGTCGGCTTCGCTTCGAGGTTCCTCGGACCAGTACGACAATGGCGTGCCGCAGAACCCACAAAAGTTGCGTTTCGTGTGCTCCTGGCTCGGGTGCGTGTAGACTCGTCGAATCATGGTATGCGTTTCGTCGTCAAAAAATGCAAATGTCGTGCTGTGTAACCATGATAATGGTACTCGGATGTATGCTGCCAGGGGAGTCGCAAGTGGTTCTTCTGCCGGGCCAACATTAGCTCCCATCATAGTAGCAAAACGGTTAGTGCTCGTAGGCTTTAATGGTTTTTCCGTCCTTTTTTTTCTCTTGTCTCGTTTCTGTTCTTGTCTGTTGTTTTACCTTTCCATCTCAGCCAAGAAAAGAGAGAACAAAAAAAAATTGACCCCTCTACTCACGATGAGATCTCTCTGTGCTAAATAGCACCTGTGCATGTTGGATGCCGTCTTCCGGCATGGCGATGATGTAACGATTGCGCCCACAGAGGCAACCGCCCCGCAGAGGTCGCAACGCGCTCATGTCGTGTCTGTTGAAGAGCTAGATGGGAGAAAAAAAAGTTACCAGTCGCCTTCGATAGCTTCGATATGTCCTTCAGACCAGCTTGCCAAGGACGACGAGCTAGGCGATCCAGGCGATCCAAGTGAGCAAGCACCGAATGGAAACTCGAATGACAAGATTGATGACTGGTGCTGGTCGAGAGGAATTAAATAATGAGAGAGAGAAGGGACGCCGTTGTTGATGGTGGGAGGGCAAGAAACTGCAAGAGAGCCAAAGATGTCGTTCGACATGAAGTCTGGTTGGTCCGTGTCCACTGACGAGCTCGAAGGGAAGGTCGGTTTGTTGGTGGGGGGCGGGGAAGGGGGTGGGGGTTGCCTGGGGTCCGGTAGTGGGCACTGGGCACAGAACAGCCTCTGCAAGCACGCACTGTGCAACCTGGTGGCAACTGCAAGGCAGCTCCAAGTCAATATCACAGCCATGCATGTGTGCAGTGCAGCCTTTGACGAATCCGGCTGTCTGCGGGAGCATATGCGGGAGCAACTCCCTCTGCCAGCCATGCGACGGACAGCTGGTGGCACTTGTTGGGCACTTGCCAGGCACTGGCAGGCAGCTGGTTCACGACACGATAGCCTCAACTCAGACCACTTGAAACGGAGTCAAAATGGAGACCAGCCGGCGGCAACGGGCCACAGTGGAGCCAAAGTGGTTCCCGTCTTCACTTGATGACGAAAATTCCCCGCCACCCCCCTCAGGCCTCTGCTATCGAGCTGCAGGCGCTGCCGATCGAAAGTGTGAGCCATGGAGCTCTTCGGCCAGACCTAGCATTGCGGTCGCTCGAGTCTCAACAAGGGTCATTCTGACCAAGACGGCATAAACATACACCACAACTTTTGTCGTCCCATTTTGCCAATCCATTCGGATTTTTTTTTCTTCATTTGCTTTCCCAAGTGTATCTAGATTCTATACGATCGCGTTCTTCACAGTTTTATCACGATTCACGCACCAAATCAACGGAAACGGAGAGCAGAAAAAAAGAAAAGACAAAAACCATCAATCATCGTTTACCAAAATCCCCAACCAGTCGACTGGCCCTCCGAAAATCCCACAATGTCTCTATCCATCCAAGACCGCTCCCCCCTCCACAACACCAATACCTCCATTCCCAATCTCGGCTTCGGCGTCTACCAGCTCTACGGCCAAGCCTGCCAAAACGCCGTCCTCACTGCCCTAGAAGCCGGCTACAGACACATTGACTCCGCGCAGCTGTACCGCAACGAGAGCGACGTCGGCGCCGCGGTCCAGAAGTCCGGCCTCAAGCGCGAGGACGTCTTCCTCACGACCAAGATCCGCCAGTCGGCGGGCAGTTTCGACAAGTCGTACCAGAGCGCGGTGGAGAGCATCGAGAAGATTGGCGGCCGCGGCAAGGACAGCTACGTGGACTTGTTTCTCATTCATCTGCCCGGCACGGGGAGAGAGACGCGCGAGGAGCTGTGGAAGGTGCTGGAGAAGGTCTACGAGGAGGGCAAGGCCAAGGCCATTGGCGTGAGCAACTATCGCCCGCAGCATGTGGATGAGATGAAGGAGTATGCCAAGATTTGGCCGCCGCATGTGAATCAGATTGAGGTATGTTGAGCAGTCATCTCGCGTTCGCATCTACGCACTTGTTTTTGTTTGCCATATGAGAGGATGCTCCTTTTCTTTTTTTTTCTTTTTTTTCTTTCTTTATTTTTTGTCACACACACACACACACACACACAAATTGTATATATATATACATTGCTGACATTTTCAAGCTTCACCCGTGGTGTCAACAACAAGAGATTGTGCAATATTGCAAAGACAACAACATCGTCGTCGCGGCATACAGCCCCCTCTCGTGCGGCGACCATCTCAGCGATCCGGCGCTGGCGACCGTCGGCGGCAAGTACAACAAATCGCCCGCCCAGATCCTGATCCGGTATGCTCTTCAGAAGGGGTGGGTGCCTCTGCCCAAGAGTGGCAACGAGGAGAGAATCAAGCAGAATGCCAATGTGTTTGACTTTGCCCTCAGTGATGAGGACATGCAAATGATTGACGGGCTTGATCGCGGGAAAGCGGGGGCTTTGTTCCCGGCTAATGTCAAGTAATGGGTTGCTATGCTTTGGTCGAGAGGGAAAAAACAAATGGCAATTCAATACATGGAATAAGAAGAGATGAGAGGGCAATGAGCCTCCATCTAGATGCATTCGCAGATGTGGTATGTAATGGAAAGCTATGGTGAAAAAAAAGGAAAAGAAATAGAAAAGAAAGACAAGCTAAAGCTGTGGTCACAAGGATTGGGGCCACGAAAGATGATGAGTTTTATATGTAGGTGGAATATACATTATCCTTGACTCTTCCTCCTGAGACGGAAAGTATGAAAAACTGAAAATACACTTTTTAAAATCCCCCCTCTTTTCCTTTCCCGCCCCTTTCGCAGCTGCTTCTTCTCATGCCTTGGTGGTACCACTCTTGGCCCACTCCCGTAAATCATTCTTCTTAATCTTGCCCGTGCTCGTCTTGGGCAGCTCCTGGACGACCTCCACCTCTCTCGGCACCATAAACTTGCTAATATTGCTTTGGTGCTTCGCCCACGAGATGACGTCCTCTCCGCGCACCGTCTTGCCTTCCTTCACCGTGATGTACGCCTTGGGTCGTTCGCCCCAGTGGTCATCCGGCACCGCCACCACACCAGCTTCCAAAACGTCAGGATGCTGCACAAGCATGCCCTCGAGTGCCACGGATGAAATGTTCTCCCCGCCAGAAATGATGATGTCCTTGGCTCGATCCAAGATCTGTGCGCTCCCATCGGGATGCCACACCGCCAGATCGCCCGAGTGCAACACCCCACCTGCAAAGAGCTTGCGAGAAGCCTCCTCATCCTTGAAGTACTTCTTGGCGCAAATGTTGCCGGAGAAGACAATCTCGCCAATCTCTTTTCCGTCCTTGGCAACGTCGATGAGAACATCTTCGGGTTGATCAGGCTTGATGATACGGATAGGTAGGCTGGTGACGAATCCGTGGCCCTGACGGGCCATCTTGGCGTACTTTTCTCGGGGAGGGAGGTCATCCCATTCCGGGAGATTGTAACATTTCGTGATGGGGCCATAGGTTTCTGCAGAATCCATGAAAAATTAGATTGGTATGTGTCAAAGTGATGTTTTCTTTTCTTTTTCTTTTTTTTTGTTTTTTGGGGCCGGGGTGGGAGTATGAAGGGTAGATGTTACCGGTCATGCCATATACATGGACGGGCACGAGATTCAGGTCTGTCTGTGATTCACGTTAGAAAATGAACGAGGATAGTGAAAGAAAATGTCATTTTCTTAGACGATAGGGGCTTTTCTCTTTTTCTATCAGTCTCTTTCTTTCTTTCTCTTCTTCTTTTCTTTTTTAATCTTCTTTGTACCTACCATTTGCTGAAAGAGATGCCCTGAAGGAGGACTAGCCGCCACCGTCACTTGTACGGGATGGGGTAACCTCTCGGCCTCTTTGGCAGCTACGAGAAGCGTGTTGACAGTGGGAGCAGCATTGAAATGGGTGATGCCCTCTTCCTTCAAAAGCCTCCAGATGAGAGGGTAGTCAATCTTTCTCAGACACACGTTGAGGCCGCGCACAGCGACGACCGACCATGGGAACGTCCAGCCCATGGCATGAAACCTGAGAAACGCATCGTGTCAGTGTTGAATTGGCGTTGGAATTTAGTTGAGTTTAGTTTATCTTGATATATATATATATATGTATGTATGTATGTATGTATGTATGTATATACTCACATCGGAAGTGTCCAGAGATAGCGGCAGCGTCCGTGGTTGAGGCCAGATTCAATAATATTGCCCATGGCAGCCAAATATGCGCCACGATGGGTGTAGACCACGCCCTTTGGCTTCGAGGTGGTGCCAGATGTGAAGGGAATGGCGAGCATGTCATCCTCGTGTATCGTCTTGTGATGCAAACCAGCCCATGCATGGCTGCCTTGCTCTTTGTCATAGATGAGCCCTTCTAGAATGGCTTGATTGAATGGGCCACACGATGGTCCGTCTGTGACATGCGTGTCCTAGGGGTCATCTTTTTGGTCAGTATGATTGTGTGCGCAGTTGGGCGTATACATAGCATGGGGCGATGAAAACAAGGGGGAAAGGTGGTAGAGAAGAGAAAAGGAAAAGAAAAAGAAAAAGAAAAAGGAAGAGGAAGAGGGGGTACGTCATGTTACATAGTCGACTATCAATGAAACATTGCTGTGCTCCTTGATAAAATTTCCAAGTAAGTTTTCAAACTCCCTATCTACAATGATACAGTCGACCTGGGCGAATTCGAATATGTAGGCAATGTCCGCCTCCTTTAGCCTGTAGTTGGCAGGAACAATGACGCCGCCGCCGGCAACGATACCGTATATCGACTCCAGAAAGGCGGGTGTATTGGGAGCCAGAATCCCGACCCGTTTCAGCTTGTGCTTCTTGAGATAGTAGGCCAAGCCGCGAGCTCGGTCTGCAAAGGTCTGATAGGAGCGGCGCACGCGGACGCCGTCAGCGGTCATGTGAATGATGGCATCTGCATTGGGTTCGACGACGGCTACCCGCTCGAGGAAGAAGGTAGGCGACAGGTGATGAATGTGATGTGGTGTTTGAGGCGCTGGGAGCAGATGGTCGAGGAACGACTGAATGCGCGACGACGGCCCGGACATGTTGTGCTACGTACGAGACCAGGCAAACATATGGGCAAAGAAAAAGACATAAATATAGAAAGAACATGAAAAACAAAAACGGAAAGATAACGGGAACGGCACAGACGAGAGTAAGCCTGGCATGGGGGAGACGGAGTAACCAAACGAGCCCGGATACGACACAAGAATCCTGCCGAGGCTTGATAAGAACCTTGAAGTTTGCATTTTGCATTTTGGACCAAACCGGTTCACGACGTCAGGTTACGCCACCAAAACGCCACCAAGCGCCATTGGCCTCTCGTGGGAAGATGCCCTTTTCCATGTGGACTGTGACTTGCAGCATTTGTTCTTCATCCTCTTGTCTCGTGTCCGGCGCCGTCGAGGGAACATTCCATCATGATTTGCCATGATTGCCATGGACGTTAGGGGTCGGGAACAAGAGCCAGGAACAAGAGACAAAAGTCAAGTCTTTGTTGCATCATTGCGGGGTGCCGGCCAGCCGAGGGCCAAGTGCATGGCAGCTGGCAGATGCCCCAGCTCCTGCACAGGGGCCAACCAGAGACATCACAAGTGCCGCGGGCCCCGCCCAAAGGGAGAGACTGACAGTGGACACTAACCTGGCAGCTGCCGCCGTCATCACCGCCGGCTCCGGAGCAAGTGCCAAAGCTGCTGCTTCATCATCCCTTGTGCGCCCAAAGCACGAATCCCGTGATATCCCAGCTCGAGCCCGTTACCGCATCGAAATTCAATACGCTGGCATCAACTCGCCATTCGTGCTCGAGAAACCAAGACTGATCAGACCTGGACCCTCGCATCAGGTTCCAGCTTCGTCGAGCTCTTTGCATCACGAATCGAACCCGCGCCGCCCGGTCCATATCCTTGTCACACCGGAGCTTCCAACGATCATGAGCAGTGGATCCGAGACTCAGTCCTGTTTTGACAGCTAGAAAGTCTTCCAAAAGGTCTTGGTTTTCCAAGCCAAAAATTAGGTACGGTGCTTCTGTCTCTCCAAGCGGCGGCCTGTGGCACGCCTGCTCACATGCAACTGCGTCGTCACAAGTTGGGGACTCACAAATGGCTTCCATGAGGCACTAACGTGGGTTTCTTTTTTGTTGCAGGGACTGAAGGTGCTTTCACATTTGCAAGTACCTTTTTATCATCCACATAGCTCCATGTCTTCTCAAAGCCCTCTTCCGTCCGAGGCCATCCGGCAAGGCGTACCTCGCATGTCGTCTTTCTCAAGCGCCACCTCTTCAAATGTCGATTATACCCTCAGGCTACCCAAGAAAGCAAGTACCACAGCCATCTCCCTGGACCAAGAGGCACCCATCAGAGATGATGGAGACGAAGTACCTGATGCTTTCGAATCAGGTGTCCACAGCGACAATGAAGAAAATGCCGAGCCTGGGCGGGGTTCAGTCGAGCTCGATGAGCTACCAATTGAGCTTATTACTCTGACTGATAGGTATGCACACGTTTCTCCCTCTTGCCTACCTCTTTCCTCTCCAACTCCTTCTTCGTCGACTCGTCAGCCTAATTGTAGAGGGAAACAAAAACAGGTTCATCGAATCTCTCAGCGCCAGAAGCCATCCCACGCCTGTCGACATCGAAAAGCTGTCGCGTATGTTCCAAGACTTCTATGCCTTGGCTTCCTCTCACGTCAATACGCACATAAACGCACTAGCCACCAGACAGAAACGAGAGGCTTCACCTGCCCCTTCGATATCATCCATCTCCTCTGCCGCCAGCAGACTTCGATCAAAAGCAACGTCGATTGGCGCCAAGGACAGACCCAAGATAGAAGCACAACAACAACGACAAATGATCACATCTGAAGAACTCGCCAACCGCAAGAAAGCTAGAAAGGCACTGGAAATCAAGCGAGCCATGCTAGAGGAAGCAGTCGAACGAAGAGTGTGTGAAGGTATATATCAGAGAATATACAGGCATAGAACGACACATGACGAGGCCCAAGATGAAAAGCTACGTTCCAAAACAGCAGCTTTGGCTCTGGTGGGAATCAGTCCTGCGGATTTAGGGGTCGACTATGGCGAAGAAGTGGCACAGAATTCTGCAGCCACCAAAAAGGTCACGGAGCAAATGCGAGAATCTCTCGAGGCGGCAAGAAGAGATGTGATCAGAATGAGCGAAGTCCGATATCCATTGGCCAAGGCAAACCACCTGAAAGCCGCCCATAAGAGCATCGTCGATACGCTGGCTGACGTGCATCCATCCGCATCCGCCGACGAAATCATGCCCATGCTCATTTACACACTCATCACCCTACCACCCGAGAATCTCCACGTCATCAGTGATCTTCATTTTATCCAGTACTTCCGGTGGGAGCAGAAGTTGACGGGAGAAGCTGCGTATTGCTTAACAAACCTCGAGGCAGCCATAAGCTTTCTTCAGACTGTAGACTTGTCCACCCTTCGAGCAGACGAGCACCCGTCTGGTCCGCCCAAGCCCGATGGCACGGCAAGCACGCCCACGACGGAAACATTCCCACCGGCGTATGGAAATTTATCGCCCTCTGAACCTGTAGCGGAGACGGCGGAGAGAGACAGCGAAAGCGTGACCACCTCGAAGCTCGCACTTCCTCCATCTGGGGTCAAAGCTACCACTGTCTTGCGAAACAGAGGAATAAGTGATCTTGTCCACACTCCCGCTCAGGCTCTGGGTGCCGCCGGTGGTGCCGTCATCAGCACCGCCGATCACGGTCTCAAAACCATCTCCAACAGCTTGGGCGACAGCTACTCCTTTCTCGTCGGCAAGCTCCGAGAACTTCAGGATGGTCCCAAAAAAGATTCCATCCCGGTGCCGCGCACTCTGGATGATGCCCGCAAACTCGTTAGCACGCCGCCTCCTGACGAAGACGACAACGGCAGCGTGTGCGATTCCGTTCTAGGCGGCCGCGAAGATGCGGAGCAGCACCACAAGCAACATGCCTCTGCGCGTGAGGACCGCGTCCTCAGCCTCATTGGCGGCAGACGTGACGTCAGTGTCGATAATGGACGCGGCGGCGGCAGCTCGTCCACCAAAAACTCCTCCTCGACGGACGATGTCAAGACGACCAACGCGTCAACACCCGCTGCCACAGCTACGCCTGCCTCAGCAACAAGCACCACTCCAGCCATGCTCGACTCTGTTCTCAGCCTAGGCAGTTCCTTGAATCCCATTGGACGGTTATCAAGCATGGGAATGATGCGCGGCTTTGGTCGCAGCACTCCTGCAAAGGACTCAACTCTGGCTGCTGATGGAGGAGATTTGGCCACGGTACGTTTTTGCCCCTCCTCTTTTGCTTCCTCTTCGTCGCCTCCTGATTTCTGAGTCCTGGGTCTTGAGGAGTGGCTTGGAAGCGATTCCGTCCCTTTTCATCAAAATCAAGCATCATACCCACATATATGTATACGTACACAAAGCGCTCTACTAACTTACTACCCTCCCAAACCCACCAGGCATTCCCAGACATCGCCGCCGCTCTGCCGCCCAAACAAGTCACTATCCCGAAACTACCGCCCCCCAACAAGCGCTTCCTGGAGCTCCAAAGCCCAGCGGATCTCAAACTCGGTGAGGTGCGAGAGCTTTTGAGAGAACACCGGCGAATGGCCGTGGCGCTCAAGAACCTGGGTGCTTTTGACAGCAAGTAGAACTATAGAAGTGGAAATGGAATGGAATAGACCATGTGTCGTGCATATTGGATATTTACAAGCAGATCTGGGCGTCCAGGGGCGTTTTTGTTCTTCTTTCTTCTCTCTCTGCTTTCTGCTTTCTGCTTTTTTCCCTTTCCCCCCCTTTTCCTTCTCCGGGATCAAGCTTGATAGTAATTTCTAGCGTCGAAGAGTGCTTCCTTTCACTATCATCATTATTTTCCATTTTTCCCTATCTTCATTCAAGAAGCACGCATAGATTCTTCAGCTTAACTTGATACATATCGTCGCATTTACCTCCCTCGTCAGAAACAGCCGGTGCAAGGTGTATGTACATATGTATGTATATACAATCAAGCCCCTGCCGTCCCACCAATGGAAATAACCTATATGTACATATGTAGAACGACATGCCCATTGCTTCAGCGCTACAGTCATAAAAATGCCATGTACACACGACGGTGTGTAGGCTTTTTGCTGCAACCTTTTTGTCCCGGCCTTGCTCCTGCTCCTGCTCCTGCTCCTGCTCCTGCTCCTGCTCCTGCTCTTCGTGAATAGATCAAGTGGGTGCTCATTGGCATGAAATGCGTATTTGATATTCCGGTCTAGAGAGACGAAAAAGGAAAAGAAAAGGAAAAGAAAAAAAGAGAAAAGGAGAAGGAAATGAGTATAGAAAAAGGAAAAAGGAAAAATGATATTCCAACCTTCATCGCACCATGCATGTGTCGTGAGTGATAATGTACGCGCCTGGGCTAAATATCTTGATAAAGTATAAATGAATCGAAAACTGCGCAAGTGATTTCTTCTGGAACATCAAAGTCCATTCATGGAAAGGCGGTGGCTATTTCTACTATCACTACGACTACTCCCATGGGTTCGACTAGAACGCCGGGGTTGCGTCTTCCCTGGGTTGACGCGGCCTGGATCCGGCACTGGACACAGGACGCAGCTCAACAATCTCCTCGGAAAATGTCTCCATGGGGCTGGGCGGTGCACCGTGCGTGTCTGTCGAGCTCACGCGTTGATGGGACGCGCCGCCATCACGAAGCCCAACTGGTCCGGGATGGAGGAATGATCGAACAACGCTGCCGTTGCCTCGGCTGCGCTCGCGACTCTTGCTACGAGTTCGCGTCAGATTGGTCGCTTGTCGTTGGAGGCCGGATGCCGTAGCGTGAGACATTGTCGTGTTGGTGTGTGCCAAAACTGCCTCCTGTTCCTCTGCCTCTTTGCGGAACTTTTCCTCGCTGGGCAAAAGAATAGCCCTGTCAAGACCGTAGGGGAGGCCACGATGTCGGCCGCGAATCTGCATAGCAACGATGACGAGCTTGCCGACAACGGTGAACTGCGAGCACAGGGAAGCGTTGACGCCTCTTGCACCCATACTCAGGCCCACTGTGCCGTAGGCACTGACGACTTCAAACAGAATGTCGAAGAGCGAAAACCGGAGGGCAACAATCTTTGGGCCTTCACAAATCGTTATGATGAAGAAGCCCAGGAAAACATACCACAAGTCGAAGGACAACTGTCGACGCAGGTGGGATCCGACGTAGGACAGAGCAGGGGCATCATCGTCAACTTCATGACTCTGGTACATGCCGAGCGACTTTTCCTCGTACACGTTGGTGCGACGTATCGAAATGGCAATGGGGAAGACGGAAATGTACATCATGATCAGATAAAGAACTGGCATGGCAGGATGGAGATCCGTCAAGCTAATCGCGGAGAAGCCTGCTGTCCTGGTCGAGGCGGCTTGGAAGAGACCAATGACGACACGGTTCTTGACACTAAACCGAGCAATTGGCTCGGAGCCGAGATCAAGGACCATGAAGAAAAGAAGGTCGATTGCATTCAATCCGACCAGGATCCAAAAAAGCCACCAGTTTGGGCCTGATGGAAACAGTAGGGTGAAGCATCGACGGGGATGGTCGAGCAAAAACCGTAACTCCTCCCATAGCCCTGATCCGACAGGTGCAAGCTTGGCACAGACCCATATGATGAAGCGCAGCATGACGGGAAACGCAGTATTGCCAATGAGGATAAAAAACCACGAAATCATGAGGGTAAATTCGGATGTGTTGAAGGGAATCATGCTATCGGGGGTGAGAGTGAAACCGACATCCATGAAGGCACTGTTGGAAGTGAAGAAAGCCCACCATGTTCTGGAAACGCCGTCGGCTTCGACGATTTGTCCATAGTAGTTATTATGGAGAATAAAAGGTAGGAAACAGATGAGTATTATCAGGTGGAAACCCCAAAAGTAAACCAGAAGAACAATTGCCAGCGTTCTGAGAGATCGGTATTCAATACCACCAAGCTCTTCGCGCTGTTCTAATGTCAAGCCCACAAAGTTGGAATTCCGGCCCATTGTCGGCGTATAGGAGAGATACGGCATGTCTTCGGATTTGGAGTTGGACAGGGCCGAGCGAATCGTGTCCATGGTACGAGTGCGCGTTGCGCGCACTGCTTTAATAGGCTCTCCGGCATCCTCGTGATGTTTGTTTTGAGAAGAATGGTTGAAGATGCGAGGCTTGCGGAGCCGCAACGCGTCCAAAGTTCCACCCACGGCCTTAATATTGTCACCAACTTCGTCTCGTCGGCTCTTCTCGGGCTCTGCAATGACGATTGTCGGTTGACGCTCGCGAATGCGACTCGAGTCAGCTGCATTGCCTCCTTGCCGTGAATCGGCAGTCATGGAACGACTGAGTCCGTGATGGTCATCGTCCTCGTTCATGTCGCCGGCTAGAAGCGGCCTAGGCCCCAAGCCACGTTCGGCATCTCGAGGATTCGGAATTCGAAGCACCTCATTGTCAATTGGATTCCGTTGCCGTTCCAAAATAGCAATGTGCTCGGCGTGTCTCCGATTCTGGGGAAACTTGGTCTCGTCGTTTCTCAACCCGTCACTCCGCTTGACAGTCTCGGCAAACGTGATTGCCGTGTGTCCTGGGACATTGTTGCCAGAGTTTCGACTTTCTCTGCGAGCTCTGCCAACTCTTGACTCTTGGATGTCGTCATCCAGCTCATCCGCCACGGCCTGGTCAGCCTGGTCAATTGGCTGAGAAGGATGATCCTCAGTGACAGTCGTAGTGTCACTCTCGTCACTATTTTGCTGCGCAGACGTTTTCCTCAAAGTTTGGTTGTTGCCGTCTTCCAGAAGTATACCGTCATTAGTAATCCGCTGCTTCCGACCGTTTTGCGGAACTAGAGTGATATTTCGGCCATTGACTCCTTGTTCCGCCAGGTGCATGTCATTGCGAGCTTGTGATTTCGATTTAGTCAGGGTACGGCGTCGAGCACGAATCTCACGTGCCCAACTGCGAAAGCGCTTTTCGAACCAGTACAAACGCAGGAAAACAACGAAACCGTGCATGGTGATTGGATTTGAGGTCATGGCGAATAAATAGATCATGGCTTGCTGGAATCCATTGAGAAGATTGACATCGACAGGGTTTAAGCCAGCCTGTGTATTCGCTCCACTCGCAAACATCAAGGCATCAATGTATGCCAGTTTTCCTTTCCCTCCTAAAAAAATGGCGATCGACCCGACGATTGTTGCTCCGATAATCCAAAAATCTGTCAGAGGAGGACTTGTGGTTAGTAAAGCTTTGTGAAATTCCTTTTTTTGAAAACAGTAACACGCGAGCAGGGGGGATTTATGATACGTACAATGCACGGTGATGAAACTAAAATGAGGCTTCTTGGAGACGAATGCGGGTTTGGCAGCCTTAAGCTGGCCCCAAGCATATGAAAAGGCTCCTTTCAACATGATTGGGTGCGTGTGTGTGTTTAGGAAGGATGAAGCTGAAAAAATAACGGCAAGGGCAAAAGCACAAGCTGATTCTCGCTATCGCGGGTATCGAGAAGAAGTCTTTCGCCAAATAAAGAGAAGATGTACAGGTCGTTGTCTTCGTGTCAACAATACGAACTTGATTGCTTCAAGTGGATGGAATGCGCAACGTATTCTGGAGGCGGATCACCAGTAGTCAAAATGCGTATAGAAATTCTCAAGCAATTCGAAATTATCGTTCCAAAAAGAAGAAAAAAGACAGAAAAAAAACCAGGGTGCGGCCCCGTTCTAGGCTCCAGTCCAATCGAGGGACTCGGTATGCATAGAAGGGCAAATAGACATGATGAGGATTGACAATACCGCAGTCGCGTGGCAAGCACAGTACAGAAGAATATAAGTCGGGAACCGGGCGTCTTGATGAGGTTGTCGAGAGTATTTGACAGAGGAGTTGAGCCGCACTTTCCTTTAAAAACGAAAATTTTGGAGTCGGACGAACAGAAGCGGGATAAGTCCCGGACGTCTCTGCAAAGCGAGGAGATCGGAAAAATTGGGGCTCGAAGAAGAGGAGATCAAAGGTCGGTACCTCTTTCTATCGGTGAGGACAGAGACGGAGGAGAGGCTGCGTCAAAGACAAAAGATGTATCGGATAGGCGGAAATTCGGAGGGACGCCGGTCTTACATTTCGGGCAACTCAATAATTGGGGTTGTAGGAGAGACGGCAATGCGACTGGGTTGTGGCAGCGCAGTTCGGCGCAGACAGGCGTCGAAGGCAAAAAAGTGCAGAGGCCAAATGTCGGATTTCAAAAGCCGTGAGAAATGAGACTTGCATTGGCGTATGCGATGTGATGCCATGCAGGTTCCAAGTCCAGACGTCAGTTTGATCTCAGAAAGCGCACACGCAGGGGCGGCAGGGCGCTGGTCAAAGCCGCGGGCTGCAGGCCGCAGGCTGCAGGTGCAGCGCCGGAGCGTAACACCAATAGAAGGGCCTCGGATCGGATGCACCAGCACGGGCGGACAAGCAAGGAGACGAACTGGGAGTCGATCTTGGCAGGAAATCGGATACGGTGTGTGTTTATGATGCCTCCGGAAGCGTGCGTGGCACGATCACGATGGCGATGTGAGAGGAGGAGGAGGAGGAGGAGGAGGCCGAGAATTTCTGGATGCAGACATTAACAAACAGTACGCAGACTAAGCTCAAGGGCTCTCAGGTCGGGAGACGATGCAGGCTAGCCGCCTTGGGCTTGACCTTGCCATGATCCGTAACGTTGTTTAGACGGCAACCGCCACCACACGCTCCTGCCAGTGGAGCCAGGCCGAACCAGGCCCAGGCATGTGGCATCATTAAAATGCTCCTTTGCTGGCCCCCGGGATGGCCCTGGGAGATCTGGCATGTTCATGTTGCTGCATGTTGCTGCATGCACAGCCTTTACACATGATGGATAATTACGTGTGGTGTCCGTAAGTCGAACAACAGATCAACCTCCCTTTTACTGCAAGTGACCTCAAACGCGAAGCGACAACTGCCCGGCACCCTGCTCACCCACACCACACTCCTATTCCCCCGACAAGAAGGGTAGGGCAAAATAGCTCCTTCCGCCATGGGAAATGGCAGTTCAAATAAGCATATTTCACGTTACATAAACATGAAAACACGCACATACATACTAGGTACGTACCTACTAGGTAGGAAGTAGTGTCACCACACCCGGACCCGCGTCGGCTTATCTCGCCCGGGCACGTGAACGCCTCTTGTACTCTGAAGTGTCAAGCTGGTCCTGGTGTCCAACCATTTATGAATGAAACACGCCAACCCCCTTCCCCACCACCCCCAGAAATGAAAACAAAGGCGGAAAAAGAATTCGCCTTCGCTCCGCAACCTCGCCTCCCGTTCCCCTTCTCGGTAACCAACCCCCTTCCGGCCGCCCTACTCAAGCAGCTGTGATGCCTCTCAAAGCAATGACGTAGCCGGCCCTTTATCCTTCCAGATGTTCTCTAAAAGGAGATAAAACGACAAAAAAAACGTTCATTCAGATCATCCACGTTTTTTATTTTATTTTACTTTTTTTAAAAAAAAATTCTTTGCTCGAGTAGCATATTTCCTGTCGCATCCGCTTGACCGTGAACTTGGGAGATCTCAAGAGACATACGGCGTAAGACGGGGGGGAAACGTCGGAGCCTCTCGGCGCGCCAGGTGCTTTGGCAATGCACCGTTGAGTGAAAAGCCCAGAAATTTTTACCTTTAGTGGGGCGTTGTGCACCTGTGATTCGGAACAGTAAACTCGAAGCGGATAATGTATCTTCATTCTGTTGCATTTCCGATGAAGAAATACTTCTTTCGTTTAGTAGTAACCCTTGGTGCTACCAAGGCTACAACTTCGGACCTATCCACACTTGTACAACAAGTTTTGGGAGGAGAGCTGAGAAGCTTCCAACCAGCGATGAAAAGAAATGTGGACGAGTACAATAATATGGCCTTCTCGGCATCAAGGGAATAATAGTGACCGGTGGCGATGGATAAGGAAGCCCGCGAAACGAGGGCACGATTGGTGAAAAGGGCCGTGAAAATGATAGTGCTGGTGTAAAACCATCAAAGTATCCCTTCATATGCAAATACGTGCACTGGAACCTCTTCCATCTTAGGCCTAGTTGCTGTTGCGTGTTTTAATCATCCGTTGCTGCCCAAGATAACCTCACAATCCCATTATGGTAGTCCTTCGTACAGTGTCGACTTAATGACAATGGAAGTCTCCAGGGACGTCAGACATGAATCCAATGTCAATCTATTTTGGTCTTTTTAGAAAATCAAAAAAGGGAAAAAGAGAGAGAAAAGGGTACACATTACTGGTGCCCAGACCCAAGGAATAGATACTGTGTGATTGTGCTTTCTCCCATCACCTTGCCCGCAAAAATTCTCGCATGAGCCAATCAAACATGGTCCAAACTCCCAAAAACTCCCTTCGCTGAGTTTCGTGAAAAAAAAAATGAAAAGAAAAAAAAACCGGAAAATTGAAGCAGATTCATACTATCTTTCAAAAACGTTATCCGTCATGCTGAAATCTCTGCGTGCAGCAAAAAACACATCCACTATGCTGCAGCGCGCCTGGCGTTCTCCCTGCCGATCTTCTTGAAAAAAGCGTGGCTTTCCTTTTTACCCTTACCCTTCTTCAATCCTTGATTCACCCTCTTGTTCTGCTCAATGTAGGCCATGTCTTGACCTCCGCTCAGTTCACCCAGAGTGCCTGCGGTCCTTCGAGCCCCCTTCTTCTTCTTGCGACCCATCGTGCCGCTGTGGAAGAGGTCATCTGTGATGTCCTCGTCCTCCATGGACTCGTTCTCCACGAGTACTTTCTGCAGGAGCTCGCGCCGTTCACTGGCACTGGCAAATGCAAGTCCCGGGGTCTTCTCAATGTTGGCCAGCTGCGTGATGACCTTGAACGCATAGCCCTGATCGACGAGAAATGCTTGCCGCTTTGAGGAAAAGTACATCTCTTGGGTGTCTTTGGAAACCAGCGAGTAGAAGAATGCATTGAAACCCTCGTCATTTCGGCGTTTGGCTCGCAGAATTCGCCCGAGGCGCTGCGCTTCTTGACGTCGTGAGCCATAATGCGATGAAATCTGGATAAGGCAGGTAGCCTCCGGTAGGTCGAGAGACGTGTCTCCAATCTTTGATAGAAAGAGTGTGTTGACAAGCGGGTTGTGCTGAAAATTTTCAAGCACCTTGAGACGTTCCGGTTGACCGGTCCCGCCATAGATGAACGCCTTGCCTAGCTTCAGAGCATATGCTTTGAGAGCATATACGTTGTCTGAGAAGACGATGATTTTATCCCCTCTGCCCTCGTGGTAGTTAATGAGGTATTGGCAGGCCTGGAACTTTCGAGGGTTCATGATGTACAACAAGTTCTTTTTTCGTGAAGGAGCCCGGAGATATTCATCGTAGAATTCGGTAGGCATGGGACACCATACCTCAGCACACTGTACCCTCGCAATATGCCCTTGCTTGGATAATTCCATCCAGTTGGCCTCAAAAAGTTTAGGTCCAATCAAGAAGTTCAAGTCCGAGATTTTATCATCTTCTCGGAGTAGAGTAGCCGTCAGACCCAACTTGGAGTGAGTCTTGATCGATGACGTAACCTTTCGGAAAATGTTGGCCGGCACAACGTGCACTTCGTCAAGGAGCATCAGTCCCCATTCTCGGCCAGTCAAGAATTTCATCATCTTATCCGCGTCATACGACCGCGCCCTGGATTGTGTAACCATGGAATAGGTGGTGACTATGATGCCGGTGCTTCCCGTGAATACGGAGCCCTTTGAATCTGATGTAAAGGCAACAATGTCGTCGGGATTGATGTTGGACCACTTCAAGAATTCATTTCGCCACTGCACAACCGACATGGAGCTGGTGCAAAGCACAATGACCCCCTTCTTGATGGTACAGGCTGCGGTGATGCCAACCAGCGTTTTGCCAGCACCACATGGTAATACAATCAGCCCGCTCTTGGCTCGACCATTTCCAAACATCTTGCTTAGACTCTTCTCCTGATAAGGTCGGATCGATGTGCCAGGTTTAAGATCAATGTCCAGGTTGGAGTTCACTTCATCTCGACGGAAGTCATACTCTTCCAGGACAGGAAATCCCAGGTTTAGGCATTCTTTCTGAACCGTTTCAACATCCTTGTCGGCAATTTCGAACGAGTGTGTAACTTCCTGGTCGTCATCGTCCTCCTCGTTAAGTGTTGTCATGACATCGCCTTCCTTGCCTGCCTGACCATTTGGTTGTTCGCCTCCGGGCTGCAGCCCATTTGCTTGTTTAACCCCAGCTGCATTTTTGGTGCCTGGAATGACCAGCCCGCCAATCTTGGGGGCAGCAGACGTTGTGATCTCCTCGGTTCCCTGGACCCGCAGTGGTCCAATCGTAGGGTTCTTGAGAAGCATCTGTAACATCTCGGGATCGGGACTTTCGACGTAATATTTGGTGTTTTTCAAGACCAGCTTGACTTTGCCGTAGCTTTGTGTACAGCCTGTGATGAAATTTCGAATCTCGTCCGGCAACGGTGTCTTGAGGAATCTGTCGAGGGTATTGATGATGTCAGAAGGCGACAGGCCGACCGATACGGCAGCATATAAACTATGCGTGGTAAGGGCATATTCGTGCATAAAGGTTGGACGCGAGAGCGGCTCTGCAATTGTGATGAGAAAATCTTGTGCTTGTTCCGCCAGCGGGTTGAAGCTCTCCAAGATGATTTTGCCCTTTTTCGGATCAATCCAGAGAGGACGATTTCGGTGATCCTTTTTCAGATCAAGGTATGAAAAATCGTTGTCGCCAAAAATGTGTGGTAGCGGCTCGCGGATGACGTGCTTTTTCTGGAAATGATCGAGAGAGAATCGATCGATGTTTTTGTCTATATCACGCTCGAGTACTTCGTCGACAGGGCCATCGTCTTCTTCCATTTCATCGTTGCTATCAAGACTAACAGGAGTGGCTACGCTAGGTGTGGACACCCGAGAGGTCCTGCTGGCCTTGGCCGCGCCCTGGAGGGCTGACTCTGCCTTTCGCTTTGGAGGCATTAGGCCTTCTTTATTGATTGATATTTTCTCAGATGCTTTCTCAGATGCCGTCTGAAGGAGATACGAAGCGTCGTGGGGAGAGATGAAAGAGGATGAATGTATGAGGGAAAGTGTAAAAGCAGGTGACATAATCTATGAACCTAGTCTTAGTCCTAGACTAGACTGGGAATCGTGCGCAGCTTGATGACTAACAGCGACACAGTGGCGGCTGTGCTGTGATGAAACTCTGCATTGTGCTGCTCAATTCATCACGAGTTGTCGGCAAACACACTGGAACAGAATTTTGGACACCCAGCACCAACTATGTCGATGATTACGTGCAGATTCCTGAAGTATGCGTTTAAATAGCAAGTTAACATGTGTACATAGCATACATATGTACAAGCATATTCACATGTTTTGGCCTAATCAACTGCCTTCGCACTAGTAGACCCTGCCAATCGGGGGACATCTATGGAATTGCTGGTGTGCTGCGTCGCCCCGCCAAGGCTTTTTATTTTTAAGTGGCCAAATTATGCGCCCAATAATTCAGCAACCCACGCGCAAACATCAGCATCCTTCCCATCCATCCCACTTCACTACGCTCAATACGCATCGCGGGCTTACCCCTCCTCAAGAGTAATTTCACCCAGCATAACGCCGAGGACATCGCCATGTGGTAAGGACCGTGGACCTGTTTGTTCGCCCGCTAAAAGTCGCAGCCAAAACTGACCAACACTGCCAAATACCAGCAAGCACGTCCTCAACGCCCAAGTATCCATACGGTCGCCATGCTGTTCGTCCAACCTCCCTTTCCCGCCCCTATCCTTCCCGCATTCTCGAATCAAAACGAAGACAGAAACAGCCTTGCCTGCAAAATATAAATGTTCAGGCCTTCACCACGACCATCACCTCAACTCAGGAGAGCAAGAAGAATAACGTTTTTTTGTTTACACAGGCCGAAAGTGGTTCGACTGCGCCGAATGTCATAAAGAACAAGAAAAACATCCTCTGCTTCAGAGCTTCGAAATGATATTTGCTTGCAAGAAATGCAAGAAGTGCTTCCGCAAGGACACGAAGGAGTTCGAGGAGAGCGATGAATACTGTCCTCATTGTGATAACCATTTTGTCATTGATGCCAAGACTCCAAAGGCCGCGCTTTCGATAGAGAGTGAAGACGTGAGAGTGAATAACAAGATGCTCAGGGACGATCGTATGAAGCAGCAGGGCTATCGTACCATGTTTGACCCTGATGAAGATGCGGACAAGCTAGGGTGAGACCAGCATTGTGGTCTACTTTTCCTTTCTGTCAGAAGGGGGGGGGACTGGTTTTTATTCTATCCAAAGCGCAAATGACAGGGAAATATAGGCGTTGACTGATTGAATTTTACATATACACATATATCACATCGTAGGGGTGCTGATGCCGGACGGGCATATAATAAAAAAGACATGACGTCTTGACATCCAGGTGTGGTGATACAATGACACATGTTCACTGTGGTGTTGCCATACTCTCAAAACAAACACTTTGATCTTCCAGGATTTGTATAGACATGTTATTGATGCGCAATCCTCATGATTTATTCAGCAGCAGAGTCGTCTGGCCCTCGGGTAAGAATGGCCGTAGTACCCTGTCCGGGTGTTCGTCCCGTCTTCTTCTTTGCAGCTTCTTCTTGCTTCTCCTGCTCGATTTCCTTGACATATCCCTCGATTTCTTCCGTAGGGAGAATCTCCATGGCAGCACCAGGAGCCATTAAGGCGATCTCGATATTTTTCGCACCAGTCTGTACAACCTCGAGCAGCGACTTGATCGCCAAACGAATTGTCGTCTCACGGTCCATATCTTCCTTGTAGTTGCGCTCGAGAAACTCGCGAACCGTCTTGCTGGATCGACCGATAGCATTCGCCTTCCTATATATACTTGTAAGCCAAGATGCAGTTCGTGGGGAGGAAGAAGAAAAGAAAAAAAAATATTGCGATGAAGAGCATACCACGCTGAGTAAATGCCCGACGGCTCGGTTTGAAAGAGTCTGGGAACCTTGCTGCCAGGGTCGAATCCCACGACAAGTGTGCTGATGCCAAACGGGCGCACACCACCTGCCTGGGTGTATCGTTGCTGGACACCGGCGACATACTTGGTAATGTAGTCGATGGTAACAGGATCCTCTACAGACAGACGATGAGATTGTGCTTCTAATCGGGCCTTGTCGACGAGAATTCGAGCGTCGGCGTTGAGGCCAGCAAAGGCCAACGCGGCATGGGTATCGACGAGCTGGATCTTGGAGGGGGTGATGCGAGTATCTTGAAGTTTCATTGCCGATCGCTTCTCGCATCCCAGGACAACAACATCTTTACCCTTGACACCGACAGCGCAAGTTCCTTAAGTCCACAGAAAAAATAAGAATGTCAGAACAAAAAAAAAAGTGAAACCACGGAAACAACAGGCTGAATTGTATCAGCGCACCTCGTTTGACAGCTTCACCGGCATATTCAACCTGAAAGACATGTCCATCCGGACTTTCTGCAAGTTAGAAGAGGGATAGATTTACTATGCAAGCACAATCATCGAGAGAAGTCGAACCTGAAGACTGTCGAAGGGGACGATGGTTAGCAAAGTGGGAACGAGGCAGGCCGGCGGCCGTGGTGACTTACCAGAGAGAGCTCTGTCGTATCCGGAAGCCATTCTTTATGACTGGAGATGAATTGACGCGTTTGTGTGTCAGCCGTACACAGAATGTGGATGAATGACAAGTGCAGCTTGGAAACGTGTGGTGCTCGGTGTGTGGGAGAGTGTGAGTTGAGAGCGTCACTGCGAGGGCTTGATCGTTGATGTATGAAGGTTCAAAGACAGCTTCGTCAGTCTGGCAGCCTACCCGCCGACAGGCAGGCCCCGTTAGCTGGCTGGCTGGCTGACAAGCTCGACGAGCCGCTGGGTGTGGACCGTGCATCAACTTGCTGCTCCGTAGACGGATTAACATGCCAGCCGGTCCGTGTACAGTGTTTGCACGACCGTCTTCCTTGTGCACACACGGTATTGTGCGGCAGACTGTGTTGCGGTACTGGGCTGACAACCTCTATCGAGACATTTTTGTCAGAATACGCCGCGGTCAGGGGTGATAACTTCCTACGACATTGAAAGAACAATGACAGAAAAAAAGGTCCGAGGCAGAATGTGTGCGTCTCAACTCAATTCAAGCGCCGTGACCGCTCTCAGCAGCAAACACACCGGAGATGGTCGTTCACATTTGTATATCTTGACTGGGCCGTTGATGCCCTTTGCGCCATGAGCCCACAACGCCTACATCTTCTCCTACTTGTCCCACCTCCTGTTCTTCTTCTACTTTACTTCTAGAATTCCAATTCTCTGTTCGTCCCTTTTCCCGGCAAAGGTTTCGTTCAAGAGCGCGACATCGTGTCACCCCCCAGCCTGCCACGCCAAAGACAACCCGCTCTTTATTTTTCTTTTTCTTTTTCCAAACAACAAACCCTTGCCTATATTCTCACGTCCCAAAATGTTCTCGAATGCGGTTCAACTCAGCAGCCGTCAGTGGTAAGACGGTTCCATGGCGAGGACTAGTGGGGTACTGATACTTCCTGTTCAGCCGCCACTGGCCTGAGGCAAGATTATCCGACTCGAGCGGCACGTAACCTCCTCCGCCGAACTCGTCGACAAGCAAGATGTATCTCTCTCCGTTGACGTCATCCGGATTCGTCTTGAAGATGGCAGGGCCCTCGACGTCCTTGGTTCCAGCACGCTTGCCAATGCAAGAGGCCACGAGGGTCCAGCTCTGCAAGTCGGCGGTCAGCGAAGGGCTCGTCTCCTGCACGATGTCCGTGCAGCCGTGTATCGTGGCCTTTGTGAAGCGGTAGAACAGGCCGTCCTCCCAGATGACGGTGGAGTCGATCCTCCCGTCGGGGCCAGCATCCTGCCAGACCTGCGGCTGGCTGAAAGTGACGAAGTCGTCAGTGGTGGCGTACACCATGCGAGGGTACTGGATCGGGTTGCGGTCCGGGTCGGTTGCATCGTTGTAAATGGCCGATGCCCAGTAGACGACGTACTTTCCAATGCTGGTGTCGTAATGTGCTTCGGGAGCCCAAGTAGAGCCGTAGTTGTCAGGCGAGACGAGGACATGGCGCTGCGCCGAGAAGGTCACCAGGTCGGGCGACTCCCAGATTTCAATATACCAACTGCCATCTCGCTGCGCCATGTTCCAGTCTGTGCCGCAGCTTATGCAGAGATCGGTGGCCAGGATGAAGAATTTGTCTCCCTCCTTGGAACGCATAATGAAGGGGTCTCGCACGCCGCCTTCCCCCATGGTTGATCGGAGGATGGGCTGCCCGCGGTTCAGCTCCGTAAAGGAGAGGGCATCGTTGCCATTGCTTGCCGCGAGGTATATTTGCTCGTCGCGGTTGCTAAAGTATAGAAAAGCGTAGCCCTCGTACTTGGCTGCAGGACGAGATTGATGAGAATGGGGATCGCGTGGTTGGATTATGAACCCTGGTACTGCGAGGCATTCGATTCCGAGCAAAGCCCACGTAGCCAAAGTTGGCAGCATAGCGAGTAATTTTATATAAATACAGAGCAAAGAGACGAAAAGAATAAACAAGAAAACACAAAAGGAGGACTCAAGCAGTTATATAAAAGTAGTCGGTAGGCGCTGCTGAGGAAGACAACGATGTTGGTGATTTCATCCAGTTCGAGCCAACGATACAGATGCACGGTCTTTTATATTCAATACTAAAGTGAGACTTGGATGTCCGCTACGAACCTCCGGGAGACCACATCTGGTAATAGCTAGACACGCATAGCACTGTTGGAGCGGATGAGCTGAGCCGCGCGTCAAGCCCACTAGTTCGCCGCTGGCCACGATTCACGAACTCGCAGCAGCTCGATCCAAACGGGGGAGGGGAGCGGGAACCGAAACTGCGTAGCCGAAATGACGGCACACGGCTCCTTTTAAATCGTTTTTATCCAATTTTTTCTTTCTTTCTTATTTTTTACCTGGGTACTCTCAAGTGAGCTAGCAAACGAAAACGGCAACAGTGCCGATGGTGGAACTAGCTCTGCCCGCACGAGTTGCCAAACTGGTCGGCAACCGATTATATATGCCGGGATACAACGTAGTTCCGGCGTGGTCCGGGCGCGGTTCCGGCGCCGACACACCGCCACGCCACGGCCGTCGACCAGGCTGCCGTTCGCCAACATGAACCAAGTTCGCAACACTCCGATCCCGTTGTCACACTGCTCTATTGTCTGCAACGGCCGACAAAGACATCACGTAGAAAGACAGACGGGGCTCGAGGGCGCGTCGGTGAAGTTGATTACATGCATGCATGATATGTGCAAATTTTCTCTATACTCGATTAAAGTGCGCGGCGACAAGCTACTTGCGTTGAAAATCTATTTACCTCTTTCTTTCTTTCTTTCTTTCTTTCTTTCTTTCTTTTTTTTTTAAAAAAAAAAACTCTGTTTTCTTAGGTATTGTCTTTCCACTCGTGGAGGAAAAGAATGGTCGGCGCTTGTGCGTTGGCCACGTTATATATACTTGTACGGATTCATGATACCGACCTAGGCATACCAGTCGTTAGCCTCATCGTCTCTGAAGGATGAACACGTCCCGTAGATAATTTTTTTTTCTTTTTTTGAATAACGAGGGGAGGTATCGGAAACTTACCGGGTCATACAGCGTCTTGATCTGCTTCATGAGACCAATCATGGTCTCATTGCGACTGTACCCAACGTACTTCTTCTTGGCCAGGCCCAGACCGTGCTCGGCACTGATGCTCCCTTGACGCTTCTCGATCCATTCGTACACATACGGCTCCAGTACCCGTTCGACGTCCTTGTCATAGCGCCGCACGCAGATGTTGAGGTGCAGGTTCGAGTCGCCCATGTGGCCGTAGCCGACGACATCCACGACTGGGTGGCTGTCCGTCTCGCCCAGCAGCCCGGCATCCAGCAGCCTGGCCTTGACGTCGTGGACAATGTTGTACATGTCGGCGAGGGGGATGGAGACGTCGTACTTGTAGGTGCCGCCCCAGTGGCCAATGCACTCGGTGATGCCCTCGCGCCAGCTCCAAAAGGTCTTGATCTGGGTGGCGTCCTGCGCGACGACGCCGTCGGCAATCATGTCGTTGGACATGACGTGTTCCAAGAACGACTCCAGCTTCTCGTAGTCGTGCTCGCTGTTGGAGCCGCTCGTCTCGACCAGGCAGTAGAAGGGGCAGTCGGCCTCCAACGGCTTCGTCCCGCCCCGGACCTTGTGCACGAGGCGCTGGCTGGTCCCGTCCATGAGCTCAAACGCCGAGAGAATCTCCGACAGCTGCTTCTTGGCCTCGCGGAACGCGCTCTGGGCCTTCTCGTACGAGTCGAATCCGAGCAGGGCCACGTTGACCGCCGGGGAGCGCTGCGCGCACTGCACGACCACCTTGGTGACTATCCCCAGGGTTCCCTCGGCGCCGATGAAGAGCTGCTTCAGATCATAGCCCGTGTTGTTCTTGCGCAGAGAGCACATGTCGTTCATGATGGTCCCGTCCGGGAGCACGACCTCCATGCCCAGCACGCTTCCGTGGAGACTGCCGTACCGCAAGAGCCGCAGGCCACCGGCGTTGGTGGACACGTTGCCGCCGACATGGCATGAGCCCTTGGCGCCCAGATCCAGGGGAAAGATGTAGCCTCGTTCGGCGACATACTGGTCGGCGACCTCCAAGATGCATCCAGCGTCGAGCACCAGAGAACCACTCATTTCGTCAAAGGAATGGATCTGGTTCATCCGGCCCATGTGGATGACAATCTCGTCAAAGACGGGGATTGAGCCCCCCACCAGTCCGGTGTTTCCACCTTGAGGCACCACAGCAAGCTTGTGCTCGTTGCAATATCGCAGAATCTTGCTGACGTGCTCCGTCGAGCCCGGTTTCAACACCAACCGGCACTGGCCCTTGTACTTGTGCATCCAGTCCTCGTTGAAAGGCTCCAGGTCGGCTTCGACGTTGGCGTTGGCCTCAGCATCGACGCCATCGATCAAGGCTGATTCCTGGCCCAGGAGTTCCCGGAAGAAGGCGACATGCTCGGGCGTCAGTTGGGCGAATCTGGGGTCTCTTGTTAAGTCGGGATATGTCTCGGAGGTGAGCTTGGCTGCACGGTGAGCCGGTGCGCTAGAGAAGGTACGGATTGATCTCGGAGTCGACAGCGAGGACGCCGCAGGTAGAAAGGCTGAGGAGCAGCACGCGGCGGTCGGTAGACGGACTGTCGTCCTGGGATGGCCACGGCTAGTGGTGGTGGGAGTCACGAGAGCCGAGACATCCCTGATGGCGACCCGGCGGAGGAGCTGTGCTCGACTGGCCATGGCTGCGTGTGCTTGAGCTTGCGCGTTTTCGTATGCGTGTGCTTCGTATGCGTGTGCATGTGCGTGTATGCGGCATGCGTGGGTGCGCGTTGATGAACCCTCAACCTCCAGAGACTCAAATCGCGAGCCAACTCGCAGCCCAAGAACAAATCGAAAGCGACCAAGCGGCAAGAGTCCGGCGGCCAATCTCTGACCAGCAGGACAGAAAGACGCGAGCCAATGGGATTTGGAAGGACAGTTAAAAAAGAATTAGTCCCCAGGGACAGAACGAAGAACGAAACGAAACGACCCGCTGAAGCAATTCCAAAACGTAGTATAATACGGTTTGTCGGGCTTTTTTTTTTTCCCCGGGAGACGAAACCTCGGAGCATGTCATGGATGGCTCACGGTGGGTTCCTATGGGGCCGGGCCATGAATAAGCTCCGAGCGCGGAGCGTTGTGCTTCGAAGCCGTGCCAGCTTGGACCTCATCATCCCAGCACAATGTAGCATCGACAAAAAAAATGGCAATGCTTCTCTGTTTCGTCTATTTTTCGCACTCGGATCCCAACATGGAAAGATAAACATCATCATCATATATTTTATTTCGCCAGACGCTGGCTGCCATTTTCCTCATTCACCAAAGAAAGCACCACTCCCCACGCCGCCATCATCATTCGTCAGACCCCCCTATTGAACCCGTGCAGGGGAAGACAACTCGTCTGCCTCTCCAATCTATTTACGGTTTCCCGCCCATAATGCCATATTAAAGATGCTACTAGTATACAAAAAAAGCCCTTGCCATAACAAAAAATAAATAAATAAGAAATAAAACAAAGGTTCAAATTACCCGCAGCGGCGACGGGCAAAAACAACACTTCCCCAAATTCCCCCATTTTGAGAACCACCAATAAACCCCCCTCCTTTTTTCGCATCACTCTAGCTATGTAAGCCGTTGGTATTGGTTCCTTTCTGCGGGCTCGTGTTGCCGGCGTCGGATTCTTCTTGTGGCACGTCGCTTGGTGTTTCGTCTTGATTATCTTCAATGTCAATCATCTTTTCCATAAAAGATATGTAATCATATTGCGGCTGTCCACGATCCTGTGACATGTCTGGTCCCTTGTGAGGGGGCATAATCTCAACCAGCTTGTCAATCACCTCATCGGGTACCAGACTGTGCCGCAGGTCCATCTCGGTAACATAGGGCTTGCCATCCGCCACTTCACGAAACGACTGGAAGACCTGTTCCGCCGTATTTTGATCCTCCGTCACATCCACCATGAAGCGGATAAATTGCTCAAATGTCACCTCATCACGCCCGTTGGATGTCTCCATGAAGTAGTCATGCATCTCGTCCTCGGAAAAGACCAAGCCGAGAGAAGCGAGTGCCGCGCCGAATTCGAGCTCCTGTAGAGAGTTTGAGTTGTCCCTGTCGAAATGCCGAAACACGCTCTCGAATTCTTCCAGTTGAATAGGCGTCAGGTTGGTCATACTTCGTGCCACCATTTGATTCTCCAAAAAGGCCAATTTTTTCTGTACGGATGATTTGACAAGTCCCAGCTCGTATGCTAATTCGTCATAAGTATACGTCGTGAAGTCGTTCTCTTCAATGTTGGCTTCATAGCATTTGGCCTCAACAGCCTCTATTGTTTCCAGATAACGATCCAGAGGAGACAGGCTATCGCTCAGTTTCTTGACGTGGTGCCATTGATCCTCGGCATCGCCGTCAAGCCCAGAAATGGCCAGCTGCATGGTTTTGAGGGCCATAGCAAAGTCATTAGCCTTATCAGCAAACGACTTTCGAAGGGCGTTTTTGATGCTGTTTTGGGAACCGTCAGCTGTTATTGTTTTTTTTTTTTTTTCGGTGAAGAAACATAAAGGGGGGCACCGAAGGTGCAAAGTGTACTTACTCGCGAATAGTCTCATTAATCAATTGAGCCCGTGTCATTTCTGTCTTGGTCAATATGCCCCATTCCCGCTCCAGTGTTTCCAGGCTCAACTCAGCAGGCGGGTCGTACGGCCGCAGCCTGTACGTTCCCAACTTTGTTTTGATGTTCCCGAGCAAGGTGGCGAGATCGCTCTTTTCGGCAACCCAGTCTCGTTTTTGACCTCTCTTGTAGGCGGAAAAGTCGTTGGATTGGGCTTTTGCATCCGCGTACGTGCCCTCAAACTTGGCCAACTGCCAAGTCTCAACCTGAAGTCGCAAGGCCTCCAGAAGCTGTTTCATCCGCTTTTCATAGGCGCTTTGCATTTCCCAGGCTCCTTGCATGTTGTTGACGAACTTCTCCACTCTCCTTCCTGCGTTTTCGACCTTCTCCATTTGTGAAAAGGCGTGGAACCAGTAAGCAATGTAGGTCATCAGACTGCGCTCGTCGGGCTTGGGCACGTCGCAAACATCTTCCACATCCAGCAGCCGGGGGATACCGATTTCTTCGTGCGCAATGTCAAACGCGAGTTGCATGTTGCCGCGGTGGTCAGACTTGTCCAATGAGTCAAAGTCGATCAGATCCGGTCTGTGAATGTCCAGCAACGCACAGAACGCAAGCCCGTCATTCCAGCTGCCACTGAAATCTCGAACCTCCACTTCATCGTAACAAGCCGTCTTGCGTTGACACCATAGCAGCAAGCCCTCCTTGGCTGACATGCCCTCTTCGTTGATGTCGCTGATTGTAAACCGGAGAATCAGGGTCCAGATAAGCCCGAGGACAATTTTTCGATTGCCATCAACAATATCTTCTGCACCAATGTTGGTCATTTGGATGCCCCTGCATTTGATAAAGTCCAGCGCGAGATTGGCGTTTTCAAATTTTTGCACACGCAACTTGGGCTTCGAGGCATATCGACCGAGTGAATCGTTTGACAGGGACTCGAGAAGATGAATGAGCATGACCTGGTAGCCGAAGAAGTCAGTTAAAAATTTTGATTCTTTTTCTTTTTTGTTTGTCTTTTTCTCACATATGAAATTTTCTGTAAAAACTTACACCATCACTAAAGTCTTTGACAAGATCCTTGACCTCCAGCCCCCTTGATATGAGTTTGGTGTTTAACCTGCAAGCACAAAATTTTTTTTATAATCAGCCAATGTTGCTCCAGGTCGTTCTCATTCCTTGGCCAAGGGCAGGATAAACGTAAAAACTGGTCACCAAGCTCGTCGTTGGATGGAAAAAGGGGGGGGCACATACCATTTTGTAAAAGTCTTTTGCTGGACGTTGACCCATCGTTGTTGCTCTAAAGTCGACATCTTTGCCAGGTTCTGTTCAGGTTTAGTAGCTCCCTGTAACACAGCAAGGCCATCTGCCGTATCGTTGCTGCTTCAAGATGGTGATCGGTTACTGCAATATTCCCCTTCGATTTCCAACGATTTGGCATCGGAGCCCAAATCGCGGTCTGTCAAGTGTCTTGACCGCCGCAGACGTGCAGCATGCAGCTGCTCCCTGTCGCGGCAGTAGCAGCGCTTTGGCGAGGAGAAGAGGGGGAGGGGGGAAGAAGGGCACGGAGCGTTGGGAAAGGCGATGAGGGCGGCTGGCGGCGGCAATTTGGCAGTCCTGGTATATGCGCACGATATCGCAGCAGAACATGTAGATCCAAAAGAGGAACAGCAGTAGCGAAGCTCGGGGTGATGTCGAAGCTGGTGGATGTCAAGTTGAGTGAGGCTGTCGCTGAGCGTTGGCGCCATCCCCCCCTCTTCTCCTCCTATCCCCCATTTCAAAGTGGCTGCAGGTCATTTGGCCGGGCGTAAACAAAATTGGGCGCCCACAGCGGCGGCGGCAGCGCCTCGCACGTTGCCGGGCGGCTGGGCGATGATGGGCTCCGCTGGCGGATGACATCGATGCCTGAACCGCCTGGAGCATTCCAGCCAATGGTCAGTGTCCCGTCTTGTGTTGAATGTGCAATGTTTAATCAGATGTTTAATGTCAGTAGTGACGGTCGGCCGATTTCAGAGTGTACAGTGGGTCGTAGGTGTCCCGAATCTTTCTACAACGAAATATATGGCAAAAATGTTCGGAATTGAACTGCACTCACCGTACGTCGACTGCATTGTATCCGATTGTAAACCTACTGCCTACAAGAGGTAGGTAAGGTCTAAGTACTAGGTAGGCAAAGTGGTTCTTCAATTTCACATGTAGGCACCTGCACACTCTTATTAATAAGTATCTAATGATATCGCCTCGGGATCCCGGTTCCATGGAGACAAAACTCTGTTTGCTCAATTTTGCCGCGCCCGGGTCCAACACCCCATGCCGATCCGAGGGAAACAGAAGCAGTCGTGTGCAGTCTGGTTGGTCTGATAGCATTTGTCCATCGTGATGAGCGCTCTGAGGCGTATGGTTCAGACTGGTGTGTTGCGAGATGCAACTCACTCTGATACTATCCCATCATCTGACCCTTCTTCGAACTGACTGTGGACCGTCGAAAGTTTTCTCTGCCCGTCGCAAGTTCGATGTTGGTGGTATAAATGCAATGTCAGGCGAGCACATGGGCTTTGAATTTAGATTCCACATGTGTTCGATCAGGACACCCGGACAAGACTCGGCCCAGCTGAACCCGTCATTCACCCTCCGCTAAATAACTCCAAACGTCAAAAGAAATCCATATAATTGGTATACATGTACAATATAATGGCTCTTTAGTCAATAAAGTAATGGTACAATACTCGTCACAAAAGCCGCTGCTCGTTTCATTTCCTGCCCTTCCCACCAACAGCTTGCTTCGACTTGGATCGCAAAGCATATCTCTCCTTCTTCCACGCCGACACAAGATGGTCCACACTGCCCATATCGTGCTTTGGCTTCCGCATAAACGTCAACCTCGCTCTTCTCGCCCTCTTTGGTCGTCGCCAGATGATGTCGATTCCCGTGACAGTAGGACTGTAGACCTTGAACCACATTTCCACGCCCGTCTTCATCATCTGGCCCCGAAGAAGAATGGCGGTATCGACTCCGCGTCGACGGATTTGGATAAAGGCTCCTGAAAAGGGTTCACCGGTCTTGGTGGTCACCATGAGAACATCGCCCATTTTGGCGCTATCGGCATGATCCTTGGAGAACAAGCGTGTTCGGGCACCGGTTGGGTCTAATGCGGCGATTTGTTGCTGTCGAAGAATAGGCATAGGATCAGGGTTCGTTGACCGAACCGATGGGATCTGAGGCCATACTTGGAATTTCTCGATCTTGGCGTGGGAAGCACCTGTCACGAAACAAGGTAGGTTATCAACAATGGAGGAATTTGTTGTTAGAAAAAAAAGGAATAGAAGAAGAAGAAGAAGGAAAAGAAAATCGGGTCATCAACTTACGCTGCCTTTCTGTAAAGGTGTCTTTGCTCGTTGTTGGCGCATCCACAGCCGTAGCAAGACCTCGCTGTGCTAACCTCTGTTGTCTCGTTTGACGAAATACGGTCTTTAGACAGCCTATCGACCGCCTCGCGGGCGCAAAGTTCATCATGGCTGGTGTGGTGTGGTGTGTCGAAGAAAAAAAAATCCTAAGCCTATCCACAAAATTGGCGCGACATCATACGGAGATCCTGGAATCGCAAAAAGCTTCCGATGGTGAAAGAGAGATGCCTTCTGGTTCCATGTCCTCTTCCTGCAAATGCAGCACAATTTTGCGCCCGTTGATTGGTCCGGCACACCCACTCCATCTGACCCACTATTAACAATCCGATGCGCATTTTGAGGAGTGTGTACTGTGACTGGACAGGATTGCGAGAAACTTCATGCTCCAACATTCAAATCAAACAAGTGAGCCAACCATGTCGACGAGGTCAATGTCTGCGGCTCTGCGGTCGCTTGGCTGCCGGAGAGGTGCGGTCCTCTCTGGGTTTGCCTTCAGGTCGTACCGTACCTTTAGCTCAACAGCCTCCAATGGTAACTCTCGCACCTTGCTCCGAACCACTCAAGGCTAATCAAGAAAGGCTAATCACGAAAACCCTCTGTAGCTGTTCGAGCAGTATTCACGGAGACTGACAATGCGGAGCTCAATAGTATTCTGCAAAGCATCCAGAACACCATTATTCTTCCAGCACACCTTCCGGAGAAGCAGCGCGAGATTGTCTTTGACCCCAAGAAACGATCCTTCCTCGAACAAAACCCCATCGTCATTGAACTGGACGGGCTGGAACACAAGTTCTCCCCCATTGACCTCTTCAAGGGCGTCGAGAACTCCAAAAAGGCTCTTGCAAAGGCCCTGGACAACATGCACAGCGCCGATGACTGGGCCAACCTGAGCACACTTCTCGCCGGGTTCAAAAAGGCCCGAATCAAGTTAAAGCCCACCCACTGGGGCAGGATTGTACGTCTGGCAGGAATACGAGGGCACGTGTACGCCATCATTGAGTGCGCGAAGCAATCCGACAAGACGGGGCTGTTTTTGAAGACTCCCGAAGTCGTTCTTCGCGTGCTCGCGTTCGTCAACGACAAGATCTCCAATAGCTCGGGCGCGGCGGCCGAATCCAAACAGGCATTGGCGTGGGTGGAGATGGTTCTGGATCTTCTGCAACGTCCAGAACATGCCATGCCGGCTCAGCAAACACGGGAACGGCTGCACTATTCACCCCTCGTCCGCGGCCTGGTCTTGTATGCCCGAGCGTCGGCCGCAAACACGGGCAAGGCAGGCGAACGAGAGTTGGATCTCCTCCGAGACGATGTGACGCTGCTTACTTCCCTGTGGCAAGACGCCGTCGGCAAAGACCTAGTTGAGGTTGCAGAGTTCGCCAAGATGAACCCCACGCTGGAACGAAACGCAAACCAGGGCGGGAATCACGCTCCCCGAGCGTTGAACGGCAGTGCCTACACCCAGGTTCTCGCGCAAAACATCAAAGGTGTGGAGCTTGCGCAACAGGTTCTGGGACAAGAGGCCGCTGAGGGCCTGTCTCCCATACTCAAGACTCTGGAGTCGCACTTACAAGACTTTGCCACCACAAGTGAACAGAGAACAGACGAGTGGGCGAAGGAGTATGAAAAGGTTATGGGTAAAAAGCCCGACTGGCCGGCCGTTGGCAATAAGACGGTAGCGGCAGATGCATGAGGAGAGAAGACACGAAAGCAGACCGGCATTGCGTCATGTAAAATAAGGAGAAGTAGAAGAAGAATTATGTATGATTCACCTCTGTTGGCTTTTCTTGCGCTCCTCTTTGTTTCCCAAGACGGAGCATATTCTATTGTTACACAGAAATCCCAAAACAAAATCTTTTTGTTTCTTTGTTTCTTTCTTTTTTTCCCCTTCTGATGCTTCGTCTTTTGCTGCCCGAATCAGGGCAAGACAATATACTTTTCCAAATGCTTCGGGATGGCCTCCAGAAGCTTCTTCTCCCCCAACCACTTGCGACTAAACAGACGGTCCGCGTAGCGATAGGCCCCGTCGCAGAGCACCGTGACAACGCTGTGGCCCCTGCCGAGCTTCTCGGCGACTTCCTTGGCGGCCACGACATTCAAGGCGGAGCTGGCGCCGAGGTAGAGGCCCTCCTCGTCGAGACACCGGTAGACCATCTCGATGCTCTTCTCGTCGGAAATGTGCAGCGACCCGTCCAGCAGGTCAATGTCCGGGCGCAGGTTGTCCGTGACGCGGCCCTGGCCGATCCCCTCGGTGATGCTCGACCCGGTGCGCTCGACCAGCTTCCCGCCGGAGCTGATGTACGAATGCAGCACACTGCCCGGCGGATCGGCCAGGAAGCTCTTGACCCTGCCGGCCGACACGTCCTTGAGGAACCTGGTAATCCCGGCCAGGGTGCCCGCGGTGCCGGTGGCGCAGGTAAACGCGTCGACGGAACCCCGCGTCTGGGCCCAGATCTCGGGGCCCGTCGTCTCGATATGCGCACGCCGGTTGGCCGTGTTGTCGAACTGGTTCGTCCAGACGGCGTTGTCGAGGCGCTCGGCATGTCTCTTGGCCTGGTGGTTGTAGTTGTCGGGGTTGTCAAACGCCACGGCCGGCACGGGATGGACCTCGGCGCCGAGCAGGCGCAGGAGATGGATCTTGCCCTGCGACTGGGTATTGGGCATGTAGATGACGAGTTTGTAGCCGCGCGATCGGCACACGTGGGCGAGGCCGATGCCCGTGTTCCCGGCCGTGCCTTCGACGACGGTGCCGCCGGGGCGGAGGAGGCCGCGCTCCTCGGCGTCCTTGACGACGTAGAGGGCGGCGCGGTCTTTGATGGATCCGCCGGGGTTCATGAACTCGGCTTTGCCGAGGACCTCGCAGCCGGTTTCTTCGGAGAGCCGGTTGAGGCGGATGAGGGGTGTGTTGCCGATGGCTGGAACAAGATGAGATGTGTTAGAAGGATGTACTTTTTTTTTTCTTTTTTTTTTTCGTCTTTTATATCTCAAATGTCGTCGAATGCTCATCGCAGATCCCAAATTCAGGATAGGAAGCGCGTACCGCCAGTAAGGCCCCTGGAAATGCCTTGAGCGTTGGACACAGCGACGGTGTGCGCGCTCGGCTCAGCAGCGGCTTTGGCGGCCGCGACGGCAAGCCGCGCAGCACTGCGTCGGAACATTTCTGGGCAAGGAAGGAGATTGGAGAGGGAAGAGAAAGATGGACGGGCGGTGCGGCGTCCAGGACGAAGAGGGTCATGAATTGGGTTCGCACACTGCAGACCGGGCCAGACGCGATCGATGATACTTCAGGGGAGCTGCTGTTTACTCAAGTTGCCGTCTGGTGAAGTCGTGTCCATGTTCTGTTGTGGGGGAGCTGCACCGGGCGTGCGATCACGTCATTTGCGCAGGGCCTGACAAATCTGCGCAGGTCACTTGGCTGGCCACCAGGGGCAGAACCGGCAGTAGTAGAGAGAGAGAGCTGAGAGCACTGAGAGCACTGAGAGTTTGGAGGGGGTGCCTGTCCATGTCATGTCCATGTGCAGCCGGCTGAGCGGCGTCACCAGCAGCCGGTCCAGGGCAGCGAGCAGCGAGCAGCGAGCAGCAGCTCCACTCAGTCGCTCATGGTCCGTCATCCTCGGCTCAAAGCCGATGCTTTCCATGCCGCCGCCAATCTAGAGCTTCATGAAGCTTCATCCATCCAGAACCATCCCACCAGACACCACTACCACTCTCTGCGAATCCTCGGCGACAATTACACTCCTGCAGACAAAAGCTTCTGCCACTGAGAGACCACTGCACTCTCACCATGAACACATTTCGTTTCGCACGTCCCGTGGCCGCTCGGGTGCCCTTCCAGCGTTCAACTCTGCCTCGTGTGGCCCGCGCATACAGCTCCAAATCCTTCGAGTTCATCCAGGTTTCCTCTCCCAAGCCTGGAGTGGGACAAGGTGCGTTCTGCCGTTCTGCCGCGGTAGTCATGACACGAATGTCCAGCTAGAAGAAGGAGAAGAAATAATAACACCCTCGCCCGACAGTCACGCTCAATCGTCCCAGAGCTCTCAATGCCCTCTGCACGCCCCTCATCAACGAGCTGAACGAGGCCCTCAACGACTTCAACACCTCGGATGATACCTCCGTCATCGTCCTCACCGGCTCGCAAAAGGCATTCGCCGCCGGCGCCGACATCAAAGAAATGGCTCCCCTCACCTTCTCCGAAGCCTACAGCAAATCCTTCATCGAGTCATGGTCCCTCCTGACGTCGCAGATCAAGAAGCCCATCATTGCCGCCGTCTCGGGCCACGCCCTCGGCGGGGGCTGCGAGCTGGCCATGATGTGCGACCTGATTTACTGCACCGAGAATGCCAACTTTGGACAGCCCGAGGTCAAGCTCGGGACCATTCCCGGTGCGGGCGGCAGCCAGCGCTTGACGCGCGCCATCGGCAAGGCCAAGGCCATGGAGCTCATCCTGACTGGCAAGTCGTTTTCCGGCGCCGAGGCCGAGAGATGGGGCGTCGCCGCCAGGACGTTCCCTACCTACGAGGCCTTGATGGAGGAGACGCTCAAAACGGCCGAGACGGTGGCCGGGTACTCGAGGGTTGCCGTCCAGGCGTGCAAGGAGGTCGTCAACAGGAGCCAGGACCTGCCTCTGCGCGATGGTGTCGAGTTTGAGCGACGTCTTTTCCACAGCCTGTTTGGCAGCCAAGACCAGAAGATTGGCATGAAGGCCTTTGCGGAGAAGAAGAAGGCTGAGTGGTCTCACTCGTAAAGACGAGGTGGGTTAGGACTCGGGTCAGGGAAAGACAAAGACTGGACGTGGAGGGAAATGGGAGCGGGCATCGAGGTAGAAACAAACCGAGCTACCCATCTCGAGCATCTAGTGTATACGTATCTGGCCCAAGTACATGCATCCATATGGGCGTGTCGAGCCGGATAGGCGACTGTTTGTGTTTCTGCAATCAGATCCCCTTTTCTTGCCCAAGGAGAAATGCCCTCTGATCACGATTCGCCACACCTTCGCCATGGAAAGGGCACATGGCCCGAGACACAGCCTTCTCGGTCAGCTCGGGTGCTGCCACGGAGTCAGCAGACGTCTGATCTGTCGCCATTGCTCGATGTGCTGAACAATGTTGTCTGGTCTGGTTAAATCTACATGTACCTAGTAGGTACTTGCGTAATGAATACCAGGTACCTAGGTAGTAGGTACTTGCCTGCTACCCCAGGTACGCACCCTGTACTTGCACCCACCGTAGTGCCCTGTGCCCCCTGTCAGTGCCCACTGGCCACTGCCCCTCCGCCCGCCTCAATTGCTCCGTCCCGTCATCCCATCGCAGCCGTCGATGAGGAAGCCTTTCAATATTTTGCCAGGCTTGGCTTACTTTCCGCCCAGCGTCGCCTGCTGGATGGATTTTCTCTCCTTTGCAGACGGTCTCTCCTCATCACAACCAGACACGACCAAACACGCCTACGCAGAGTCCCTTGCATTGACTCTGTGGCCCACGCTCGGTGGGTGATATGAATGGATTCTCGAAAGCCCAGCCTGGATCTGGAAAAGGAGCTGACGTGCTCGGTATGTTGTTGTGTTCCGACTGACCCGGCCCTCCTCTTCTCTCAACCAGACCGTCATTTCTCTCTCCTCATGCGCGCCGCTCCTCCCTCCTTACCTGCTTTCTTGTTTGCTACCACAAAACCATCAGTCGACCGACACACTGACCTCACCCGGACCATCTATCAGATCTGCACGGAGCTCCTATATCAGCCACTGACCTTGCTCGACTGCCTTCATACATTCTGCGGCGCCTGCCTCAAAGAGTGGTTTCATTACCAAGCCGTCAGGGTTGAGAAGGCACCGACGCCTCCATCCCCTCATGATGCCGTCTTTACATGCCCATCATGTCGAAGTCCTGTGCGCGACTCGAGGAACAATGCCACGGTCGTCACCCTACTCGACATGTTTGTGGCGGCCAATCCCGCCAAAGCTCGTTCTCAGGTTGACAAGGACGAATTTGCCGCCAAATACAGGCCAGGCGATCAGGTGCTGCCCAAGCTGAATCTCCGCGAGAGCACCGCGGAAGAGAGGCGGGCTGCTGAGGAGGATCAACGCCTGGTAGACGAAATCCGGGAAATGAGCTTGCGCGAGGTGACGCCCAGTCGGCATCCGCCGGATACCTCACGGAGATCCCGGCAAGACCATCGTTCTGTCGACGCCAGATCAACATCAACCAGGCCGCACAGCTCGGACTCGCAGGGGCGCCGGCAGCATGTTTCCGAAGACGCTCTCATTCCGTCTCCTTCGGGCGAGGAGAACTCGAGCCGTCGGGGCTCGGATCATGGTCTCGGAGAACGGGATAGGCGGGGACCAAGGAGACGAAGTCACAGCCGGCAACCTCAGCGCCAGCCTCCGCGCCAGGTGGAGCACCAATCATCCCTACGGTCTTTGATCGGATCTGCAGGAATGAGCCAACGTGACATAGAGCGAGAGATTGAAGACTTTGCCAGACAAATCCAAGAGGAAGGGCTCCTAGATGGTCTCGATCTGGACAATATTGATTTGACCCGGGACGACGAGCTGAGCCGACGCATCACCGAGGCGTACAGGCGGCGGCAGAGGGAACGGTCCCGCAACGGAAACTTGAGACGGAACACAGCTAGTGGCAACATCTTTGCTCCCGGGAGCTCGTCCGATGGTGCTCAAGCAGAGACCCGGTTGACGACGCCGGAGGCCGGTTCAAGATCTCGTGCCAGCTCCAGGTCAGCAAGTGGCAACGCCCCCCAGCTAGAAGACCCAAGTCGACCTCCGCCGGCAGGATCTAACTTCACGACGACTCTCGAGGTGCGCGGATCCGGGAGGCGGCCGCGGCGCAGAACAGCCAGCGGAGGACTAAGTGCGACGGCTCCCGTCTTGTCCTCGACAGGGCCCGAAGCTCGCCCAGCCGCTCGCTCTCAGACCGACCTTGTTCTTTCATCGCAAACAGCAGACCCTATGTCTCCCTGGCGGCCCCTGAGAGAAGGTCGCAGCGCCAGCGCACATTCAGTGCCCACCTCGTCGTCGCTCACGACAAATGAACTGCAAGCGCGGTCCACCGTGAACAATGCCTCTTTTGCGAGCAGAGTACCACAGTGGAACCCACATGTGGCAGATTCCCCAACGGCCATGTCGGCAAGTGACTTGCCGGCCTCGGCCCCGGCCCCGGCTTCAGCCCAGCTCAACAGGGCGCATCGGCCCGCGGACCTTGCCATCGTTCATTCCGCTGCCATCAGTCTTCCATGGAGCAGTTCTACCACCACTGCTTCTTGGGGACGCCAACGCACCAGATCTCCGCTCTTCCCAGAACCGTCCATCTCTTGTTCCAGCTGCCACAAGGAGCACATAGAATACGAGCTTCATTACAATTGCGCCACCTGCGCGGGAGGGCAATGGAACATTTGTCTTGACTGCTACCGCTCTGGCAAGGGATGCCAGTTCTGGTTTGGCTTCGGCTACGGCGCATGGAGCAAGTGGGAGAAGATGCGAACGCAAGGGGACGGCTCCTTGAAGAGGCCGCACATGCTCATTGCGAGTCGTTATGTACCGCCTCCCTCGATTCCTGGCGGAGCCGATGGGCGAAAGACGCTGACAACCGACGACCCAAGAGGCCGACTGGAAACAGGAACGTTTTGCGCGCGATGCCTCGCCTGGACCAACGACTGTTACTGGCGTTGCGACGTCTGCAACGAAGGCGACTGGGGCTTCTGCAACAACTGTGTCAACCAGGGTAAAACCTGCACACACATGCTGCTTCCGTTGACGCACGAGGCCTCACACGCGCTCGCGAGCTCTCGAAGCCCTCGAAGCCCGCGAACTCCTGGGCGACCCCCTGCGGCGACCATCTACATGGGGCCCCAAGCGACAAGCATTGGTCCCTTCAAGCCATTAACTTTCCGCACGAGATGCGATGTTTGCCAAGACGCCATACCCCCGGCCCACGTTCGCTACCACTGCTTCAGCTGCACGAGTGCCCTGGTACCAGATGCGCCGCCCGGTGACTATGACATTTGCGCGGCATGCTACACCAATCTGGTGGCAAGAGGCCAGATTAGCAGCGAGAATGGACACTCTGGTTGGAGACGGTGCCTCAGCGGCCACAGAATGGCTGTCATTGGGTTTACGGAAGGCAAGGTCGGCCAGTGGCGCTTCGTCGAGCGCGACGTTGTGGGTGGTCGATTCCTGCGGGCGGAACCGTATGACGGCGGCGGCGGTGGTGGTGGTGGCGACGACGACGCGGGCCTCAGCGGACGACAACAAGGTCTTTTAAAGTGGTCTTGGAGGGCGGGCAACGAGAGATGGGAACGGCTGGTAACGAGGGACGTCTCGGGCACGGCGCCGGCCCCAGTCGAGCCTGCGTCGTCTACCCAGCATCATTTCCCGCCCGACGGCGGCATGGGCCTCAGGGCAAGCGCCCGCTGGGCATGGTACCCGCAGGCCGGGTCGGAAGATGAGCTGCTGTTTCCCAAGGGCGCCGAGATTCGGGAGGTGGAAGACATCAATGGGGATTGGTTCTCGGGGACGTACATGGGGGCAAAGGGGTTGTTTCCTGCGCCGTATGTGCGGGTACAGGGAATGTGAGGGTTGTTTTTTTTTTTTTTTTTTTTTTCTTGGCGAACCTGTTTAATGATTGTGGGGAGATGTACTATGATTAGGGAATGGGAATGGAAATGGGAGTTGAAAGTAACGAACGCATAGCCTTGGAAATCTCCCTCTGCGATACATGATTAATGAATTTAATGAACTACGATATGATATGGACAGGTCGTGTCAACCACTCCGTGCAATCATACGTTGCCTCCAAGAAGAGCAGAAGAAGGGTCAGAGATTGTGTCGGCGTGTCTTGCAATCTCACAAATCAACAATGTATTCAGATTTGTATATGCTGTGTGTGCTCCGGGCTATCGCGACGCCGCCCTCGCATCTCAATGCTTCTACATCAAAATAGAAAGCACCTTGCTTTGCTGCCTGCCATGTCACGGGTCACGGGGATCCGTGTGTCGTTGTGCTCTTCTCGGTGGGACAGCCGGAAGCTTCCGGGACTCGCGGTGGCATCCCTCGAATTTGTTGAAGCGATGCGTGGGGCTAGCCGCTTCGAGCTTGGCTGGCCATTGGCTTGTGCCCATGCAGGCGGGCAGCTGTTCACCATTCGGACGGCTCGTCAAGTGACAAAGGGCAACGCGTTGGCTCGTCGCTTCAGCTCCTCCCGGCCGATTATCGCCTTGCTCACTCGTGAAGTCGTGAGTCACTCAACCGGCGTGCTCGGAGCGCAAAAAAGAAAAGAAAAGAAAAAAAAAACAATGTGAGGCTCGACAAAGCATTGTACATGTGTAATACATTACATGCAATCAGGGGCACGCAGCCAGCCCGGCGACAAGATGCATCCTTGACTGGTCCACGACGCAGCCCCAACACTTTGCCGCGCGAGCGTGGACGGGACTGATGTCATCCTGAGGTTGGATATCCGCCATGACCGAACGGCTGATCTGTTTGTGATATAAAAAGAAAAATCATCGCCATGGCCCATGAGCCTCTTTCCCTCGGGCGCCTGGCAGGGACGAGTTTTGTGGCACGCGGGTGGTTTTTACATCGTACCCAGACATTGAAAGAGTCACACTACCCATGGACGGTCTCACTAGACCGCAATGTCGGTCGTTGATGAGGCTCTCGCGGCGTGTTTTCGGGTCTGGCCCCTCTGTCACAAACATGATGATGCCAGCCCGGCATAGAAACGCCACCACTTCAGGTAATGGTGGTACGGACTTTTGTCTGGTTTTCTTTTCTTCGTTCCCAGAAAGAAAAAAAAATCCCTTTTCTAATCTTGTTTTCTATTCTTGTCTACTAATCTTATGCATAAACAGCCGGCAAAAAACGTGTCGTCATCCTCGGTTCTGGATGGGCCGGCTACGCTGCTGCCAGGACGCTCTCACGCTCCAAGACGGAAAGGATCCTCATATCTCCTCGGTCGCACTTTGTCTTCACACCTCTGCTGGCATCTGCCTCGGTGGGGACGCTGGAATTCCGCGCCGTGATTGAGCCGGTCCGTCGTCTCGGCCTGGACGAGTTCTACCAGGCATGGGCTTCGAGCATCGACTTCAACAACAAGGTCGTTCGCATCGAAGCAAACGAGCGCGGGGACGTGAGCGCCGCGACGAACAAGCCCCAGATCAAGGGAGACATGTTGGACGTCAGGTACGACAAGCTGATCATCGCCGTCGGCTCCTACAGCCAGACGTTCGGCATCCAAGGCGTCAGGGAGCACGCGCATTTCCTGCGCGACGTGGGCGACGCGCGCGCCATCCGGCTGCAGGTCCTGCAGGCCTTTGAGACGGCCAGCCTGCCCACGACGAGCGACGAGGAGAGGCGGAAGCTGCTTCACTTTGCCATTGTCGGGGGCGGGCCGACGGGCATCGAATTCGCGGCCGAGCTGCACGATCTCATCCGGGATGACCTGTCCAGGATCTACCCTCAGCTGCTGGACATGTGCGCCATCACCGTCTACGACGTCGCGCCCAAGGTGCTGCCCATGTTTGACTCCAAACTCGCCGCCTATGCGACCGAGACGTTCAAGAGACAGGGCATCCGCGTCAAGACGAGGCACCACCTCACGCGGATCCGCCGCGAGGGCCGCACGCTCATGCTTGCCATCCAGGAGGAACCCGAGGAGGTGGGCGCCGGAATCGTCGTCTGGAGCACCGGGCTCTTGCAGAACCCGCTCGTGCAGCAGCTCGTCGAGACGGACATTGACGGCCGGGGCAGGATTGCAAAGGACCCCAAGACGGGCGGCATCGTCACCAACGCCAACTTGCAAGTGCAGCTGCGGTCGTCAGACGAGGGCAACGACGCCAATGACAACAACAACAATACCGTCACGCTCAAGGATGTCTACGCCGTAGGCGACTGCGCATCCGTCCAAGGGTATCAGTACCCGGCCACGGCACAGGTAGCGTCCCAACAGGCCGTCTATCTCGCCAAGCAGCTCAACAGCAACAGCAACAGCAACAGCAACACGGACACGGACAGCTTCGCCAAGCCCTTCCGCTTCCGCAACTGGGGCGTCATGACCTACCTGGGCAGCTGGCGGGCCATCCACCAGAGCGAGGCGGACCTGAAGGGCTGGGCGGCGTGGGTGCTCTGGCGGACGGCGTACCTGACCCGGAGCATGAGCCTCAAGAACAAGGTCATGATTCCGGTGTACTGGTTCGTGACGTGGGTTTTCGGGCGGGACATTTCGAGGTTTTAGCGGGGTGCGCAAGCCACATGGTATGTGAGATGCCACTGTAGCCTATCATGGCCAGATGGCATAAGAGAGAAACGAAGCATGTATAGGGTGTGCCAAAAGTTCACAAATGTATTATCCTATTGATGGCCGGACGTTCCAAAGTAGGCAGGGTGGCCAACATTCACCACTCAATCGACGCACTACCCTGTAGCCATTTATTTGTCCATTCTGATGTTGCCGCCCCGCCGTGTCTTGTTTGTCTCCAAGATATGGCTAGCCAATCCACGTAAACTGTGTGAAGACGAGCTGCATCATGCGTTGAACAAGTTGTCTAGCCACCAGACTGTAAATGTTTTTTTTTGTCCGTCTGGGATATGGCATGCTGCACGTGGTGGCGCATCAAAGCACAGAAGACGAGCTATTGCACAGGTACATGTCAAAAGACGCTAGCAGCATGCCACCGATTGGCTGTGTACCACGTCCAAGTCGAGCACGTTTATGCGCAGTGCCGCACCGGAAAAACCAGAAGATGGACAGACAATACGCGTAGTTCGATATAAAAAAAAAAAGAAACAACAAAAAAAAAACATAAAAGGACCATCTTATTCATCGTCTGGGATGTGCAGGAGCAAAAATATGAAAAAAGAAAGGTTTAGTCGAGCCGGGAATCGAACCCGGATCTGATCCGATCTCTGAGATGTGAAGGATCCGTGATAACCACTACACTACTCAACCGTTTGGATGAACGCTGATTGTTGAAGGGGGTACTAGTATCGAGTACTATATAGGCTACACGTTAATATTCACGAAAAGTTCTTGGTGTGCATAGACTCGGCGCCGACTACATATCGCTTCAATTGCTCACAGGTCGCGACAATGTACACTGCCTACCTTGCCGAAGCTGATCAAAGACCTGTCACAAAACGTCTCCCTAGGCCCATGTCGTCCTTGCTCCAAAGCCGTGCTACGCAGTCCGCGGCCAGGCGCATGCGCGGCTGCAAAGCCCACGCTTCCGTGTCGTATTCGGCGCTGGCTGCCTTTGCCTGCTTCTCGCATATTGGCTCGTGGGTGAGATTGAGATGCTCCAGCACATCAGTGATGCATGTTCTCTACAACATTCTTTACAGTGTGCGTAAACGAAAAGGCGGTACGGATGGGACGGGAGTGTGCGCGGGCGGTATGCGCATGTGCCAGTCGGCATCTGTAGGTCCTACTCGTAGACCTACTTAGTGTTCCACTAAGTAGACCACAAAAATCGGGGACAACCACATTATTCCGGGATACCCGATTCTATAACTCTATATATAAATTTTACAGGCGCGGCCTAGTAAAACCACCTATTTTATATTATAACTATAATTTTTAATGCTTTTTTTTATAATCAATAATAAAAAAGGGCTAGGGAGGCCTTTAAGTGTAATATATATTGAAAAAAACATTAGATTTAGTACCCTTTTAGTAAGGGTATATATAATAATATATTCTATATATTTATATATAAATTTATAAGTATACTTTAATAAAAGTATAAATAATTTATTATTAATAATATTAATAATTAAAAGAGAGCTAGGGAGGCTTTTAAGTATAATATATATTTAAGAAAAATATTAAATTTAATACCTTTTTAGTAAAGGTAGTATAAAGGCTAATAATATTACTAAAAGGGGTATTTTTATATAATTATATAAAATAAACTAAATTTATTAAAAAAACTATATATAATTTTAATTTATTAATAACTTTTTTATAGCTTTTTTATAATTTTAAGCTTTTTATATATATTATTAAGCTTTTAAGAAATCCTTTTTTATATTAACTTATATTAAAGCTTATATTAAAGCTTATATTAAGGCTTTAGTTAATAATTCTAAGGATTCGGGTATAGTAAGTATAGTAAAGAGGATTTAATATAATTTTATAAGGCTTTAACTTTATTATTATTATAATTATTAAATTCTTTACTAAGGTTAAAGTATATTATATTATTACTATATATATTTTTAGCTATAAAAAAGTATATTAATAAAAATAGCTTTACTTTTTTTATAGCTATTTTTTATAATTTAATAACTATTAGTAATAAATTTATATTAATAATAAAGCTATTATTTTACTAACTTAGTAGCTTATTATATTCCTTATAAGTTATATTAAAAAAAAGTATTTTATATTTTTTTTATAGCTATAAGCTACTTTTTAAAAGTTATTTTTTAAGCTTTATTATTATTAGTAATAATTATAAAATTCTTTTATTATTATATTTAAAATTTATTTATTTTTTACTTTAAAATAAATTATATATTTATAAGTTAATATTAAATTTTTTTTTATGTTTTTTAAAGAGTTTTTATATATTATTTTTATATATTAATAAGGCTTATATTTATAATAAATTAACTACTTAATTAAACTTTTTTTTAATAGTAATAATTAATAAGCTTTTTAAGCTATTAATTATAATTATTAATAAAGCTTTTTACTTAACTTTTAAAAGCTAAAGCTTTAAATATAACTTTATTAATATAATAAAAACCTTTATAAGTTAAAAATAAAAAAAGCTTTTTATACTTATTATATATATTTAAAAAAGCTTATAAAGTATAATAAAATTAATTCTTATTAAAAGAAAGGCTTAAATATATAAAATTAATATTAAAGCTTAATTTTTATTATTTTTAAAGTAGCTTATTTATTATAAGTATTAAATTTAATGAATATATATTACTTTTTTTAAATTTTAATATAATATTATACTATAAAAAGTGTTACGTGCTGGATGTTACACGTAAATGGGGGGTACTCACACAATAGGTGTGGTATATTATGAAGTTATAAGAAGAAGGAACACTTAAGTTATAGGTAGGTAATTAAGTGTATATATAGTTAAAGTTATTCTCCTTAGCTATATATAATAGAACCCTTTTTTTATAAAATAGGTTCTACCTTTAGAAATAAACTATAATAAGTCCCTTTTTTTATAAGAGAAAATATAGCTTATTTTAAGCTACTTAAATAAAAAAAAAAAGAAAGAAAAAAAAAGAAAAAAATAAGCTTATAATAGCCTATTTATAAAGCTAAGGAATTAAAAAAAAGAAATAAAGCTATAGAGTTTATATATAACTAGGTTATAGCTTAACCTATAAAAGTTATATTAATAAAGAAAGAAAATATAAATAAGTAAAGTTAGTATAATATTTTATATTTTTTATAAACTATTATACCCTTTAGGGTTTACCTTTAGTATACTACTATATTCTATATTATTATTACTTATTTCTATTATTTATAAATATATTATTATTACTAAAGGCTTTTTTCTTATTAATAGCTTTATTAGCTATAGAGTTATTAAAGTTTATAATATAGTTTTAGTATATTATTATAAAGTAAATATTATTAGCTAAGGTATATTAAACTATAGAGTTAACTAGAATTCTTTTAAAAATCTTTTATTCTTAGTAGTTAGTTATAATATTAAAAGTATAAATATTAAGGGTTATAACTATAGCCTTAGCTTTCTTTTAATATTAAGTAAAACCTACTTTTTTATAAAAATATATTATATTAAAGTTAAGTTTTTACTTAGTTTTATTAATACTTATACTATATTAATCCTTTTAAGTATTATTAATATATATATTATAGCTTATTCTATTAGCTAGTATTTAAATATAAGTAGTAAGTATTTAGATTCTCTTTATACTAATATAAAGAACCTTATAGTATATATTAACTAAATATAAATAATACTTAATAAAGATATTAGCTTAGTCTTTTACTAATTTAGAATAAGTAATAGAAATATAGCTAGTATTAGTATAGTTATAAGCTTTAATAAAATAAATAAAGAAATTAATAAGCTATTAAGCTTAAAGAATTTTAAAAAGAATAATTTTATTATAAAGATTTATTATATTTTTAATATTATTTTTAGTATAAGCTTAAAGGTTTTACTTAGTAAAAGTTTTATTAATATAAATAGTAATAGTTAAAGAGAGTTAAATAAAAGTATTTATACTTAGTTTTATAATATAGTAAGTAAAAGCTATATTTAGCTTTAGTAGGCTACTAATTATTAATAAATAATATAATTTATAAATCTTATAAAATAAAAATATTCTATAAAAACCCTTTTTAATAAAGTCCTTAATAGTTATAATATAGTATAATTTAAAAATAAAAGGTTTTTTTATTTATTATATACTACCTATAGTATTAATGCTATAGTAAGCCTTAAAATATATATTACTTAGTTTAATAAAAAAGTTAAGTATCTCCTTATAATTTTAATTAATTTCTTTTTTAATTAAAAGGGTTTTTTAAAGTAAAGTTAATATTATATAACTAGTTATAATAGTTTCTATATTAAAATTAAAGAAACTTTATATAGCTATATAAAAAAAAAGGTTTTATATAAAAAGGTAGCTATTAAAGAAATAATAAAGAATATAGCTAAGTATAAAAAAAAACACTAATAATAATAATAAAGAAAAAGATAAAAGTAGCTTATAATAAAAAAGTAATAGTATTATTAATTAAAAAAGGGTTATAAAGGGGTTATAATAAGGTAAGGTTTTTATACTTAGTAATATACTTAAGTATTTAGGCTATTGCCTTAGCTAAGTAAAAAAAGAACTAGGATATTATAGTATTTTATAACCTAAGGTAAGCATTAGTATTAGTAATATTTCTTATATAATAAAAATATAGTTTTTATAACTTAAAGTTAAGAGTATATATATATTTTATTTACTTTAATATTAACTAATTATAGGTAAAATTCTATAAAAATCCTATATTTTTAACTATAAAAGTTATAAAATTAAAACTATTTTATTAAATTATTATATTTTCTATTAACTTTAGCTTCTTAAGGTAAAAAGTAATATAAAATATTTAAAATTACTTATACTTATATAACTACTAAAATTTATATAGTAAGATACTATTAAAATAATAATATAAAAAATAATAAAAATACTAAAATATTCTACTAAATAAATTATTAAAATCCCTTTTTTATAATATAGTTATTAAGTTATTTCTATTAGCTAGCTAATACTTATTATATATAAAATACTTTAATTAAGAAGTTAGAGTATTAACTTTATTATACTTATTAAAATATATTATAATAAATAACCTAAGGGTGCTTATAAAAGGTATTACTAAGGTTTTAATAGTTTATACCTTAGCTTTAATAGCTTTTACTTTAATTTAAAGTAATTTAATAAAGGTTTTAATAATAAAGATTAAGGTAGCTATAGTAGATTTATATTTCTTTAATATAATAAGGTAGGATTTTATATTCTTTATAGCTTTTACTATAGGTATAGATTTAATAGCCTTTTTAATTCTAATATTAACTATTCTTAAAGTTTTAGTTTTTATAATATTATAAATATTTATAAAGCTTTTAATACTATTATAGTATATTTTAAATAGTTTATTATAGTTTATTATAATAAACTTAAAGGCTTTTATAGCTATTTCTAATATTATAATGTATATAAGGACTCTATTCTATATACTTAATAACTACTTAGTTATAATAATAGCCTTATAAGTGCTTAGCTTAAGGATTTTTATAAAATAAAACTTACTAATTAAAACTAAAAGGCTACTAAGGGTTTTATTTAGGTAGCTAAAAATATTACTTATATATTTAGTAATAATAATAGCTTTAGCTAAAAGCTAAAAGGTTTAATAATAGTTTTTATAGCTATCTTTATTTTTTTAAATAAAAATAGCTATTTAAAAAGAGTTCTAAATAATATAAATTACTAAAAGTTTTAATTTACCTTTAGCTTAAGCTTTATTACTTTTTATAATAGCTACTATAGCTTTATTACTTTAAATATTAAATCCCTTAAAAATATTAATATAATAAGCTATTATTTTTAAGTATAGCTTATAAAAGAGATTATCTTTTTTAATATTAAATCTATTTTAGTTAATTCTAGCTTTAGCTTTAGTAAATTCTATACTATAAATATAAAGAGTATTCTTAAAGGCTTAATTCTTTTTTTTAAGTCTTTACTTATTAATATATTATTACTTTATATAGTTTTTTTTATATTAATTATAATTATAAAGTTAATATTATTTAATTTATTATAAAGTTTATATATTTTATTATTAACTTTTTTAAACTAATAAAGATACTAATATATTAAGGTATTAGTAATATATTTTACTATATCTCTAAAAGTAATTAATAGTTTAC